>JAVQIZ010198676.1:0-63083 GCA_036023535.2 Galaxias brevipinnis | reverse complement strand
CATATTCTTTTAATCCTATTCTCTTTCAATTTTGGTTTTTGTATGTTTACTGTTAAATTATTAATTTTAAAAAGCATAATAAGTCACTAGTCTAGTAATATGTGTGTATAAATAGGGGTGCTATTACATGGAACTAATATATCTGGTAAGATTGTTCACAGACTGATACAAAAGCTCACCTATGCCTCCTACAGCAATGGTCTCTCTGGGCACATTACTCGGTCCTTGCACTGCCTCTGACACTAAATCAAATTTAAAATCTTGTCATTTTCAGCACAATTCATTTAATTTTCCTCCTCCCTACAAAACGAAAATGTTCTAAAAATGGGCTCAAGGTTGGCGCTTTGTACTGCCTCTTCCTCCCTGCCAAATGCAAACTGGTCTACTGGCTGCCGCTCAGAGACTTCAATAGACAACGACCGAATTCCCTTTGGTGGCATACCATTATTAAAGCATTCGTATCCTATACGTTATATGCTATAACGCCACACTAAATTTGAATTGTGGTTTGAAGGAAACGGCCGCAATACAACGTCACATCATGTTTTGCACCCCTTACTTAAACTGTAGCCGTAACTAGCTAGCATACCTATTTCATCGTTACCATCAACCTCTGGTGCTTGTTCTGTACTCTCCAGTCGCCAGTTGGTTTTACTCGGAAAAATGTGGCCGAGTTTGGCACATTTGGCGGCGTAAGCTTGTTATGTTTTTATTTTTTTATTCTGGCCTTTTCAGCTCCACCTTTTCTCTTTCTACTCTCCTTCTGGTTTCTATTAATGTTTTATGTCTGAATGTCTGTCGCATCTTAGTTCTACCGTAGTCTTTTATTATAACGTAATCAATCAGGTGACCAATCGTAACTTGGGCTTCTGCGAGTGTAGCTTACTGACGTTACATAATCTATTTATAAAATTATTTCTTTACCAACCCTGCCACCAGCCCTTGCTGCTCATTAGCAGCCCGGCCCACGGGAATCTTCCCGATTTCCCGATTAGCCACTCCGCGCCTGGTTGTATTCATATAGTAGCGACTCCGCGAAGATCAACAAAGACTCACGTGTATTTGACCCTTGCTTGCGGGTATTCAAGTAAAAAGGTCCTACACCAGCTGTATGAGACAAGCTCTAACCTTATTCACAGATACATCATACACAGCCAAACAGTGTAAGTAGCTGTTTCTCCTAGTTCAAATACAGCAATAGCTCAGATGAACTGACTGAAATGAGCCCACTCTCTGGTAATACTCAGACTGTAATCTCACCAGTGCCTTGTTTCAGAGGATGATTATAAATCTATTCACCTGTGTCAATGCCACATTTCTAGCAAAACAGTCTCACATAGTTCAGATAACATGCTCTGACGTTATTAACGGACACCATACACAGTCACGTGTATCACATCTAACAAATTTGCAAACCAATATCTGCGTTTTCAGCACTTCATAACTCTTACATAAACATGATAAAAACATATTAAAAAGGAAACATAAACATGATAACAAGGAAACATTAAGAACCTACTGTCCATAACAATAAACAGAGTTACTCGCCAGGCATGCTGGGAGTTACACCTGATGCTACATTAGGTTGATAGCACTGTGTCCACTGCTATGTGGGGAGAGTATGAGGTAAGAAAATAAACTACTAGTGTCGTTCAAATAAATTGTGTTAACGCGTTAGAATAAATATGCGTTAACGGCACTAATACTTGCTACTACTACTTTATAACTTACAGAAATGCATTTTGGTGCGGTGTGAGATCAATTATGACTGTGTCACCAAGCTTGGTTTTGTGTGTAAAGTAGACCATCTGAGGATACAGCGATTTTCAGTTTATTTGGTTGTATGGTTTCCGTTAGTTCAAATCCAAACAATAAAGACTAAAGATGGCTATTTATAAAATAAAATCCGTTTTCAAGGCACATTTTTAAAAAAACTCTAAAGCATGATGTGAATCATATGCAAATATTGTATAGAAGTATGACATAAATTGGTCCAATATTGAAGCAGTTAAAAATCTAAATGTAAAGTACTATTTACAGTAATACATTTTGATTCACTGTGAGCTCAATATTTTAAATATCAAAAATCCCCAACTTGTTTCTGTAGTAGACCATCTGAGGATGATATACTGTGATTTTGGTGTAATTTTTTTTTACAGCCTCAGAGTTGATTGAAATAGATGTGTCAAACAGTAACGTTCAACCAAAATATCACAAAATCTGATGTTTATTAAAAATTCAGTTCAACCGAGATTTTGCACACTTGATGTCATTAATGTTGGAATATTTATATATTTGTTCATATCTAATCAGATGAGGATTGTACAATGAACCAGTGAGATATGACAAATTGAATGTGCAGTAGTGATTACAGTAATATATTTTGATGTGCTGTGAGCTCAGTTTTGGAGATGTCTACATGATATTTTAGACATTTGATGTTGAGCATCTGAACATGCTATCCTGTATTTTTTATGTGATTTGGATACATGGTTTTGGACCTGGACCCTTTGGGTAGACCACCAGTTTTTGAAGAAAACAGAGTGATGGACTTCATAATTTCTACAGGTGCCAGTAAATGAAAGTTCCATCTCACTAGAATGGACAAGTTCTGAAGATTTCAGAGCTGTAACCCAAATGGTGTACTTTTAATGATTTTACGCTTTGAACTGCTGCTATGCACAACCAACAGGAACAATGAGATGGCATAGCATGGGGTGTAGTTTTGAGAGGACCTGGACGTGTGCCAAATTTGGTGCATTTTAAACCATGGGAAGAACAGAATCTGGGGGAATAATAATAATAATAATAATAATAATAATAACAATGATCACAATAGGTGCCCGGCTGCACATTTGGCCACTTAATAATTTGTTTGTTGGGAGACTATACAGTACTTTGTTTTGGTTTAATTTGGTACAGTAGCTTCTTATTTTGCATTTATCTGATCACTCTCTATTAATTGATTTTGTTTTCATTTCAATTACAGATGATTGTTTTCAGTCAAACAAGGCAGATAAATGTGATGAGCCAATTTCTATCTGACCAGTCAGAATCTAACTAGAAGATTTAAGAACCATTACTTGGACTTTGAGTGATGTGGCACTACTTTGACTGTATGACTGTATGGTAAGTAAACTATATACTGTGGGTTGCATTAAATATTCTACAATGTCACTTAGTCAAAGGCCCTTTTTGATCGGGGTCCTGCTCTCTTGGCTCTGGAACATCAGCGCTGTCAGCACCGTCAGCACCTCCTTCCCCTCTACTGAGGATGTACTGAGACAGGTACATATTTTATATGGAACCTGTTGACTACGTTGGCTCGGACCCAACATTCCCAGGAAGTACAGCATGAACGGTACACTTCTACCTCTCTTCCTGAAATGAAGGGGTTGCGGTACAAGGGAGGACATAGCCTACAGTACATATACATATGTGGGTTACTCTACCCCACATGACGTCTACTAAACCTCTGACATCTTTTTATAGAAAAACTGGACTCGTCTCCAGTTACATCTTCACTGCCGCCTCCCTCTTTCAATGTGTGGGTTGTTACCTTAGTTCCCCTCCACCACCTTTATTGCCCCCCCCCCCCCCCCCTACCAGATTCACTCACCTTTTTCCCAAATAGAAGGTATATAAGAGTTCGCAACGGAACCAACCCATTCAAAAGCTGATAGAAACCTAACCTTAAGCTGCTAAATCCAGTATCGAGTATCCACTTCAAGCCAATAGTAAGATGCCGACTGCTGCCAGAACCCAACCTGATGGAAAGAAGCGAGGTAAGGCGGACCATCTTTTCATCATTAGTCTCTAGTGGATGGCTTTGCACTGGCACTCAGAACAATATGACAATGTGTTATCCACAAAGTGTGTCTATGACTGTAAAATATGTTTACTCCCAGGAAAATGATAGAGCCATCTACATTTTTTGTATACTAACGTTTGTATGTATTACGTCTGGTCAGGTTTATATATAATAATGTATATGTTAAAAAAGTAATTTAGTAAGTAAACTAAATGTGGTTATCTATAATGTATAATGTAAATATGACAATCCATAAGCAATTTAGAACAGTAAGACATACTCATACATAAAATGTATTATAATTATTATCTTCAATATTATTATAATCTCTAATCTAACAACAGCAATCCAATTATAAATGACACTTTAATAGTTTTTATGAAACCAAAACAGAGAAGTCATCAAGACACAGAAACAATATACAAAACTGCATTATCATGTGCAAAAGCTGGTTGTCTATCTGGCGTTGACTGAAGTGTCAATGATACTATGAAATATAAATTTCACTTCACATACAAGTCATTTTAGAGACTGCTCCTAGACTGGTGTCTAAACTCAAATCAGCCACTATATATGGGTCTGGTTCTAATGAGGCCAATTCATGCAGAATTTCTATTGCATATATTTTTTAGCACCTTCTGGTGTGTGCAAACAGCTGGCCTGTCAATTTGTAGCTTCTGGACAACCCACCTTACCACAAACCTACTTACTTAAAACGTTTATTTATATACCAAAGTAGGCTATATGAATAGTCAATCAATTTTCCATGAGATAAAGATGAGATAAAGAGATGTAAATACCGTATGGTACTTTGTGCAGTCCACAGGTTGGGACACATTGGTACACAGTTTATTGCTGACATGATTGGGAAGATAATGAAACAGAAACTTATTTTGGAGTCAACCAAACACACTATTTAATTTGTTACCATGGCAGCAACACAACAAGGATTAACTCTCTATCTGGGGTATACCATTCACTGTGTCCTTAGAAGACAGTTCAGCCGAACACCCATGCATCATCTCAGCATCTAAGAATAACTCACAGCATTTTATTCACCTCGTTAAAGGACAGCATGACCACACCACAAACACCTCCCAACACTAAACTAATCTAACATCTCAACACGGAAGCTAATGAGATTCTATAAATGCAAATATCACATAACCTCTGTTAGGCAAGAGTGAACATGGCATGTCCTGTACTGGATTTTAAGGATTGAAACGGGCGATATGCATCTTTCAGTGGTTGCTCTATGTGGCCAAAGCCAAATGGTGTGAGGTGCCCTGGCTGTTCCAACCACATGGCATCTACCCACCACTGGCCCCACAGAGTATGCATGCATCATAGATAGGTATTTTGATATCTGGCAGTGACAGGTGGAACATACTTGCTGACACTGAATTGTGGCTCACTTTATCACCACGTGACACGTGGTGGTATACAAAAATATATCAGGTGCATTTGTTTGGATAAACTTCTGAATGTTTTAAGCTTTTTGGTTCTTTTCTTTCTCCTCCTTAGGGAAAAAAGTTAAAGTGGAAAATGCACCAGCAGGTAAGAGAAACTAAAACTACTTATTGGCAATTCTTGTGAATGAAATAACATTTAAAGAGAAATGACATTATAGGAACTACTTACAACAATAGCAATAACATGCTTTCCTTTGTATTGCAGAGAAGACCCCTGATTACGAGGCCAATATCCCTGAGCCCAGCTGCAGAGCTGACCTCCTTAAATGTACATTAAATCAATAAAAAAATCTACCTCTCCATACTTTACTTTTGAAAATGTGTCTCTAAATATATATACCATGGCAAGGTGTAGATCTTTTTTAGACCAAAACTCTGAATCTTTCAGACTGGATGGACCTCTCCATGGATGACAAGACGGCCAATAAGGCTCTCTGGATCAAGGATGGGGGGGCCACAGTGTCTCGCATGACAGATGAGCTCAAATGCCCGGTGCTGGAAAGACAGGAGAGATTTGAGTACGTCCCACAGGTGAGAATCACTTGCTACAGTATTAAGTAATCCATTTGTTGCTTAACAATAAGAGTTTGGAACTCTATCTAAATCAATCTCTCCGTTGTAAAAGGTTTTGTGCAAAGAGGGCATCCTTGGCTTCCGAGCCTACTGGGAGGTGATGTACACTGGATGGGTGGTGCTGGGAGTCACCTATGCAGGAGCAGGCAGGAGGATCACCCATGGTATGTGTGGCCTAGGAGAGAACGAGGAGTCCTGGGGTCTGGGCTGGGCCGGATCCTGCTACCACGCCTGGTACAACGGCCTCAAGCAGGACATCAAGGAGAAGCCTTGCTGCTCCGTCCTCGGAGTCTACCTAGACCAGCCAGCCGGGATCATTCACTTCTATGGTATAGAGGAGGGAGCAGGGAAAAAGGAGGTTAGATTACTGCAGAGGATCCAGACTTCTCTGAAGGATAAAATGATGCCAGGTTTCTGGGTGGGCCTTAATTCCTGCTGCTCGATAGTGAAGAAAGAGGAATGATGGTCGGAAAGCAAATATATTCTTACCTTTCAGATTGAACACGAGACAAATAAGCAACATGATAAGCACAGCTCAGAGATGAAAAGGCTTCATCTTTGTTTACCAAATGTGTTATAATTTTGTCAAACTCTTGCTGCTGTGACTGTAGAAGATGTGATTATGTATACCATAGTATTATCAGCCTTAGGTTTACACCAATATAATGCCACGGTGACACTGGTGGTGAAATATCCTTGGTTAAAACATGTATATATTTTTCTATATTTTTGTGTTAATGAATTGTATACTTCAAGTGTGTATCTTAATAAAAATATGAAAAGATAATTCTATGTTTGTAAGTACGATAGTACTAGAAGTAGATGTTAAAGTTAAATAAATCTACATGCACATTCAATCATATTTCATTAATAATAAGAAAATATCAGAATCCAAGCAATGGAACTATGATCTACAGTATCTTGGGATTAGCTAGTTAGCATGTTTATTTACTCCAAATTACTTGTAAAGCCTCACTTACATAAACTAAGTAGCAATGGTGTAGCTTCAAGATGGCTTCCTGATGATGATTGCACTGCCAACTCTCTGACTTTTTGAGTTTCTTTCATCTTCCATCATCAAAATAGTGTGTAAAAGGTCTTGTGTGTTTTACACAACTATCTTGTCCTCCAAGGGACAGGTTGCAAAGTTGCAAATTGCTATTTCGCCTACCATCTCTATGAATCCCAATTTCAATATCTTACACTCATTTATGCCCATGCGGAACGTAAATAACTATTCAACATCTGCGTTAACATGTTAAAGTGGAGACCATGCTCTGGGTTTAGATTGGTATCAGTTGTTGGAGACTGAGCATGTGGAAAATCACTGTGAAACCCTCAATGTCCAGATGAAGTAAGGTGAAGGTGAAGGAGATTTACACCAAAAAGTACTTTGATAAAAAGTACTGAAATTTTAAGACACAATAAAACAAAAATAAAAAAAGGCTTTGAGATGTGTTTATTAAATAATACAAAAGCTCAGAGGTGAAGTTACAGACGTTCTTATTTCTCCATCAAAAGTGAAATACCACTGAAATCTCAGTAATTTATTATTGATATATAGTTTTAGTTCTGTATCGTACTTTATATGACGTCTAAAAGCAATATAATATGCCTTTTTTCTGTATGATACTTGAAACAAACAGCATCTTCATATCGAGTACTAGCGAGAACTTTCCCCAGTGCCAAAATTTCATCCATTAATCGACACCCAAAGCCATCAAGGGCATTCTATTCCGCTCTCCATCTCCCTGTACCCTCGGTGTCTGCTTCGCATGATGTCAGAAAGATGATCTACAAAATAACATGTCATCACTCCTCCTCCAATGTCATTACCGTGCCACCTTGTTCTCTTTCTTGAGAGGAGCTGCTGATACCGGTAGATAAAGTTGCATGGCTATACTGATTTGAATGGCACATTGAAATCATGTCCTTGTGAGAGATTATCTCATATGTGTTATGTGTGTCTGTTTGTGATGGGTGGGGATGTGGGGTGTAAAGATACACTAAAAATAGTTGTCTCATCATTAAAAGTTATTGTGCCAGCAGTCCATCAACAGAGGATCAAGGCTGTACCCAGTGAAATGGTTCTTATTTTCTGATTGCTGAAGAAGTCATTCTTGTGGCACTTGTACTGGTATTTCCCAGAACAGACTAGACGTTGCTTGATGATTCTGAATCCATTTTTAGTATCAGAATATACCGGTCATGTTTTTTTGTGAAAAATCCAAAATAAAAAATGTTTTTCTTGTATGTTTCCTTTTATTAACATAACAAACCATATATATTGATATGGCTAGGGAAAATAGCGAAAGCTATCAATGTTCTCCTTTAGATTATTATTTGATAATAAAACAAGATTACTTTTATTCTGCTAACGACTGCTCATGGGAATGTTACAAATCTCAGGAGCTTTCACATTAGACATTAATTGGGAAGTGCTGGCCTAGTAGACACAGTGAGTAGGAGTGGTGACCAAAAGGTCATGAACTCAAATCCTAACTGGGAACACCACCACTAGTGAATGAGCCTTTGAGTAAGGCACAGACCCTAAATTACTGCCGAGGGGCTGCCCTTGTAATCTCATTGAAAGCGGCTTTGGATAAAAGCGTTAGCGAAATGAATGACTGTAAGTGTAGACAGTTGTTCTAAATATTGGCTCTGCAAGGGCCCTGGCTCTACAGAGATATCTGAGAGGCCTCAACTGACTGTCTGGGGATCACTTTTCTGACAGGTGGGCCAAAGACTCACCATGCCTTCACACTTCAGCATGGGGTTTAAGGCGAATAGAAGTGGGGCATGCACAACATAAAAACACATTCTCATTACTGCAATACAGCCTGAATACATTTTGGCAAGCTATATGACAGCGCATAACACACATAATATTACAATACACATGCAATAGGTCAGAGGTCAAAGTGGTCCTATGTAATCGAGTGTAATAATCACATTCCTGTCTTTTATACCTCTTACTACAACTTCATTCCTTGCCCATAAACGGCTAAGACCCAGGGACATTCACAGGACTGATTGGTAATCTCCGACTTTTGCATTACTGACAGTTTCAATGGTTATGTCAACGCAACTTCGTTTATATTCCAATTGTGGAACCAGAACTAGTGGTGTGACCAGAGTGAGCAACTCCCAAATGTTATAAATATATATGATTATGCATAGTCCCGTGTTGATGTTTCGATAAGACAATTTAAGCATGGAAAGTTAAACAGCTCTGTGGCAACAGTTTATATTAACCAATTGAGTTTTAGACAATCTAAAATTTTTTAATACCAAAACAAATCTGAGCAGCTTATTAGAGGGATCTAATATTAGACATGTATGTCCAAGGTAATTTTCCACGCTACTGCTGAACTTCATTAATCAGATTCTGGGAACATTAATCGTCTGCGTGAAGACAATGTCATTAATGTCATTAAGATGTCACACACATCACAAATAATTCAGACAAGTAGTTATAATCTATGGCAACCATTTCATCATAACAGAAGTCATATGTCCTAAGCCATGATTGATGAGGTAGTACAGGCAAAAAAAAGAAAATAAAAAGAGTAGGCCTACTAGCAAGAATTCACAGGGTGTCATTAGTTAGTCTCATAGTAAAACCCAATTAACAGACTTAAATTTGACGTCTCAATCAAAAAAAGACTTGGAAATGGTATTTCCAACAATATTCACTGCTATTTTTTGGGGCTTCCACATTGCAGAAGGTTTGCCCACTTGTTCTATTACAACACACCTGCAATTTCCTCTGTGACCTTAAGTCATGTGTGGGGACTCAGAGGGAATATGCTGCACATGCACAATAAAGTTTTCGTTTTGTCTGCATTCAATCAGTATCACTGTCACAGTCCTCTGGGGGTTCCGCCCAGCAGAGGGCTCTACACCCAAAGCAGTGACTCTGTTGCACCCTTAATTATGGTTTATAGTTATCACCTGGACCTTGTCTCTGACTGGCCAATTATTTGTTTCATTTCACCATTTGTTTTCCTTTGTTCTGTGATCAGGCATTGTGCTTGCTTCGGTTGCCTTACCTTGCTTTATTTTCTAGTAAATTGCTTAAACTCAGCTTAAATTAATGTACACTAATTCAAAAATGTTCTCAAACCTTTCCTGAAAAATAATTTCAGATTTTGTTAAAATAACTATTCTTTTTGTAGACGAACTGGACTAAAATGTAGCTCAGTCTTAAACTAAAAGTCTGAAGTCTGAAAATAAAGTACACGTATTCTTGCTGAACGATTTTGTCAATTTGGGACTGCACATCATCTGGATAGTGACCTACAAAGCTTGCAATTGAAGGTTTTTTAAGTTAAATAAACTTTTGTTGATTGTTATTTAATCTACATTAAATATCAAACATATCACAAAATAAATGTGTCTATTCATTTTTAAGTTATCAAGTCATATATTGAAATGATTATTTTATTATTATTATTACTATTATTTTTATTTCTAACCTTTCTTTCATGAATCAATTATTTAATGGGTCTGGCTTGGCTAGGGATCTTGTCACATTAGGAAGAACTGGCTCCATCTTCTGGAGTCTTGTCGTCAATGCTCCTGTCGGGAAAGTAATTCAAGTCATTTAGAACAATTTGTTTTCAATCAAAAGGTTGGATATGCCTATACGTTGTTAATTGTAGATCATTCACTTTAAATTATGATTGTAATTTTTATGAAAAACAAAAGGATAATGTTAGGCAGATCATAGGGTATCCAAAACTCTAAGACATGTTTTTTTAAGTCATATTATTTGTTTAATTCTCAAATAGTGATTGCTTGCTAAAAAGCAAAGGAGCGAAGAATAAAAACGTTTAAAGAGTTTCCAAGCAGCATCAAAAGCATTCTAATCTACTGTATTACACATTCACCTGACACCTACAACTTCAACAATCTACATATTATGGAAAGCTATGTGGCTGTTCAATATGGTCCAGACCCTCAAGTTCTTCCTTGTGTTATAATATAACAGCATATCCCACTCACAATCTACTACACACAAGCTTGGTATACAAGCTTATGATATTTTAGTGTGAATATTACATATGTGATAGATGGCTGAAAAGGGAGGTTCAGGTTTGGTCAAATCATTAGTGTTCATGACGCTACTGGTATTGACTATCTCTTAGACAAGATGGTGAGGAACACAATACACCTTGATTTTGCTAAGATAAGCAACTATAACCTTCCTCAAAATGACAGACGTTATCCTATAAAAGAAAAATTACTCTTATTCTGTGCCGTTTCAATGTCTTTCATCTGTACTGTCACATTGGTCCACGACTAGAAGAAAATGACATGTTTAGATTCCTTCATGTTTCAGAGACACTGTATCCTGAAGAGTCATCAAGGAAACTTGCATTTCATTTTGATAATTGTTAATTTAAGAAATTGTTAAACTGCATTGGTCATTAAGACTTAAAAACAAAAGTAAAGAGGACCAAACAAGTTCCTCCAGGAGGTAGCAATAAAGAGGGAGAAAAAAGAGTGTCTGCTTGGTGCATAATAAGCATACATAATGTACACCACGCCTTAAAGGAATAGTGCACTATTTAGGATGTTTAACACTAATACTACCATGTCTCCCGTAGTTGTCTCAACCCCGTCTCATTAACCTATCTTAGCACACATGACTTCTAACTCAAACATCTGTGCTAATGTAGTGATATCAGGCTGCACCCACGAAACACCATGGAATAGACACGACACCACAGCTTCCTTTAAGGTTCTTTACTGCAATTATACAATATTAGACAGGGGTCAAGGATCTTCAATGCACCCACACTATACAACTCAATTTCCCTTTCTTCTCTCAATCCAGAATACAGACTGCTCAAAACATAGCATAATGGGAATTATACGCTTACATTAATCCATCCAGAAAGTTATTAAAAGATTGTTAAACAACAAAGGTGTTCATAAAACACTATGATCGTACAGTCGTAATAATGTCTTAGTAACAACCATACCTGCAATTATACAATATGAGACAGGGTTCAAGGATCTTCACTGCACCCACAGTATGCCACTCAATTTCACCTACAGGGGTGCATAAAAGGAAATAAAATGCACATCTGTCTCATACACTAAACACATTGCAAAGTTATTGCTTAAACATCCACATTCACATCATACTGAAAGTAGACCACGGTAATTCCTCAATATGCCTAGAAAAAGCAAAACAACTACATTTCCCACAATACCGTGGAGTCACAGGGCAGAACACCAGCAGGCCTACTGACAAGCGGTTGGAGAAGCGGCAGCTTCACAGGCTTTCGTTCCAGAGGGATGCACACTGCTAGCTAACATTCACGATTAACTTGAATTGCTAGCTAACACTGACGATTAACTTCATACACACAATATGAACTCCTCAAGCACATATTTCAAGTCTCATCCACTTTCAACAATATACTAGCGGACAATAATCTTTGTGCCGTACATTACACACTTGAGTGTTTCACTTCGATATCTACCTGTTTCTCTCAATCCAGACTGAGAGAAATGTGCGCATGCAGACAGTACAATGACGTGGATAGGGGTGGACCAACTCTATAGTGCTTAAGTTAAAATAAAATATAAAATTAAACAAAGACTGCATTTAATTTCTAGAACACAGAATCTTCAAAAGAAAGTCATCATATTCCCAACCATAAAAGTAGAATGCAAAACAAATATGCAAAAAGGAAACCACCTCCCCCTTACCCCAAACACCCTAAATAGTAAACTGTTTCTTAAGTCTTTGCTTTACTTTGGCATAATGCTCAGTTATTAATTCACATTAACCAACACATATGCCAAGTGTAAAAACAGAAGCTGAGAAGAGGTGCCCAGACAGAATATTTTGTTATTTTTTTTTAATTTGAGCTTATTAGCTAAACTCTTGCAACTTAAATGTGTGTTAATGTCATAATTTTGTCTCTCTCAAGATTACATTATAATAACAGTAAACTGTAAAACAAAAAGGTTTCATTATCAGGTCTGTCTCACCAGCAAGATATTTTTCACCAACAAAATCTTGCAAATAAAAATGTTGTGCATTCACTTTCAGTTACAATTAATACAAGAATTGGTGATTGGTACCGTGTACTAATAGATATCAATAGATTCATACAGATTATTGCCATCAATTTCAGACTATTCCTATTCAGAGCACAAATGCCCATTGTCAAGGTCCATCAAAACTCCAGCTCCAGGTTTGCTGTAGGCCACTGTCTTATGGGACAATGAGGGTGTAACAGGAGACAGAAAGTTACTCAGCAGATGTCAGCTAACATGGGCTGATTGGACGGTTGTGATTGAATTGCGAGCTGTGTGCTAAAACAGAAGAGTCATAAATGCCTAGGAGTAGACTGCAATGGTCTTCCCAGATATATGGGGTCATAACCCCGAGGTCAGACCCAAAAAAACGGTAACACATTAAATTCTGACTGGCTTATATTTGCGCATAAGCAGTCGATGATGTCTAAATGCAATTTAAATAGCTGATAAAACATTTAATATGTTTTCTAAACATGCTGGTTCATGCTGGTAAAACAAAAGCAAACAAAATGGCAAGGAATATAAGTAATGGCACTCCATATAGTTTAGCTGTATGTATCAACACATTATACAAAAAAGTTACATCAATATTACAGAACACTGGTAGATTGCAGAAAATGTGTGCCAGCGGGTCAAACATTTCTCTTGATGTGCTGTGGGGGTAAATTAAGTTTGGGTGACTACTTTTATCCTCTCTTATCATCCTCTAAAAATACTCTTCCTATCTGTTGGTTGTGTAACAATAATGGCAGCTCTCCTGGGGCATATGTAGTGGTCCGCAGGCGTGTCTGTTCTCCCTTTTTCCTTCAAGCAAGTCTCACCGCCTCTCATTTAGGATATTGTTAATGATCAGAGATCTTACCTTGAATAACTCTTACCTAAAGTAACATTTTACCTCAAATATAATCAGCATCATTTTCAGTTGGTAGTAATGGCTGTAAACAACAAGGCCTTGTTCTCTTATCCTTTGTGTCTGTGTGGCTCAAGGTAAGGAAATTTGTGCAACTCTAAATTATGTACCTTTAATAATATATATAATTAAATCATAAAAAATACCACAGGTTAAATCTCCTTAGTAAATGTCCCATGGGGTTAATGCATTCATGTATTTAAAGTCTGACATAAAAAAAGAGTAATTATTTTACTGACAATGGAAACTGTTCAGAAAATATATGCTTGGATTTGACATTTATGCAAAAATATGTTATTGACTATAATCAAAACACTATCCAAACAGTGAAGTGGAGCAATTACAACAACAACGGATTCATTCCTGTCCAAGTTTGAATGTGTTTGCATGAAAAATGCTTGTTGGAGAAAGACTTGGAAAAAAAGCACAGCTGTTTTGTTTCTAAATGCCCAAGTCCAAATCTAACTGGTAGCCAAAGGCAGGGAAAGAAAGGAGAAAGAATGGACAGAGGGAGGGGTGACGGGGCACACAGAGAGCTCCGTGTTAAAGAGAGAACGACAGTCTGGGTGTCAATGGGCAGCGTAGGTAGCTCACGGAGACAGAGACTGGAGCGTGGAGAAGTCTGAGCGTTAGCCAAAGAGTGAGCAACAAAAAGAGAGGTTAAGATATATATATATATATATATATATACCAGGTGGAGAGAATTCCCCAGAGGGTTGAGATTTCTTGGGCGACAGGAGGCTGTGCTAGCCAGAAAGAGGGCAGACAAGGCTGGGGAGATGCTGTGAGGAACCGTGCCAAGGGATGGAACTGGAAACAGCCAGCAGACAGGGACGTTTGGTCAGGTAGAGTAAAGCAGTGTTGTTGGGATTAAAACATGGTATTTAAGGTTTCAGATGAAAATAGACTATGTGTTAGTGTTTAGACTTGATCACTTATTTTCTGTACTAGTTCCTGTGGCAGAATAGGTATAATTATGAAAGTCCATATTTTGTTTCTTTTGCCGGTTCGTAATTTAGATTTAACTTATCAGTTGGAAATACTGTATTGTATCAATTCCTCCGTCGACTTACTTGGTGAATTTATTAAAGTGGCCTGTGGCCTGTGGCTTAAGACAGATAATATACATTTGGTAACTTATACAGTACAGTACAGCATATACAATAACATATTACACAACACGCATTATAATTCCAAAGAATAAATTGTGTATAAATTGCTTTGTGTGACATTCAAAAGGTCTTATAAACGTGAGGTTGTTGGCTGCCCCCATAGCTTAACCAGGAAGCTGTATTTAAACCCTTCACTTTTCAGCTTACATTTCCATGGCTCTGTCTTAAATTCTGTACGCGAGTATGTGACTACTGTCAAGACTTCCCAGAAGTAAGCACTTGGCCAGAGGGTGGCTTGCGTCATCACTTAACTTCCCGAGGTCAGAGGTCAGTGACGGTATTGTAAAATATCAAGGGACATGCGAATGCTGACGAAATGCAAATATTGTCATTGCCTTTAGCGTTTAAAAGAAGGGAGACGCTTTTTAAGCCGATGAATTCAACAGCATCTAGGTTGACCTTCAGATGATGCTTCTGCGGTCCTCGGGGGGCTACAAAGCTCACTCTGTGTAGTGCACAAGCCCTCTGTTTGTCTTCCCTCTATCGCTCTTTTGCATTTCCAGTCTCCCCTCCCTGAGCCAGTGACCCTCACTGATTAAGACAGAGATTCTCCAAATATTTCACAACACCCACGTCCCCCGTTGGCAAAAGTCGTAAGTCTCCGCTCTCATCCCTGACAATAGGCATTCTGTTATCTCCTTGCTTTTCTCTCCTCTGTTTTGTGAGGAGCTTGTTGATGTTGGAAGAGATTCATGTGGTGTTTTAGTGTGTATCCCACAAGGGCTTGTGGTCTCACTGCTTCCAAGGCTTCTTAATAATCTTCCTCTTCAGCTTTGGGGTCTGCTGTTGTGTAGAATGCTATATCCACAATGGCAATGGTGCTACTGAAGCTGATTGCAACAACTGAAGCTTCATGTATCTGCCCTTGTCTGTTCTGTTATTACTGTTTTCAAATAGAAAGCCATCTAACCAATTGAAATAATTCAACGTAGATTTTCTGAAATGTATCTGTCCTCTGGAATATCCCACCTGATATGACAGAAGACAGAATCGCATCACCCACCAACCCTTACCCCTTGCTTTCAACTACCATGTTATTTTTTCCCCCTGTCTGGAGTTATTTTATTTTGGTTTTCTACAAGTCTGTCCTCAACAGTCTAGTCTGCATTTTGGGACCTATTCCCAAGCATGTCTGGCATACCAGGCTGTGCCTTCCTGCAAGATTGATTTTCACACAGTCCCAGGCCCCTCCCAGCAACCACGGCGATGCAGCTGTCACCTGTCCGTTTCACCGTGGGGACGCACACACAGCCTGTTAGGGCTCAGAATAGAATTCTGGGAGAATTAGTGGTGGGAGAGGGCGTGCGAGTGCACTACGCCACCTCGCTCTGAAAATAGTGAGCGTGCAGAATACTTTTGCTGTGGAAGCGTTTTGGTCACTTCGAAGTTTGGAATGCGTTAGGAAGATAAAGTTTTGGTGTTAATCCTTTGGAGTGAAGCATCACAGGAAAACTTGGGTTTGTAGTCTTTAATTTGTTACTCAAGCCCTGCTGTAGCCTTCAACTGGTCTCGTTAGACCGGTGGTGATGGCCTTTTCTAGTGGTCAAATGTCTGCCTGTCAAATATCAATCAAATATGGATTTGACAGCTAGAGATCCAGCCATGCAAATATGACAAGAACACAATGCTGTATCACGTGTTGTTTTAGTTTGCGTGTGTGGTTTGTCTATGTTTTCTGTATGTTTCCTTTACTTGCTTATGCAAAAGGCTTTAATATATATATAATATATAAATTAATCCTCATTTTGTTAATCAATTATAAAAGGAAAATGCACACTATTAGTGGTGCTATGTGCTGGTCTTGATTTAAAATAAAAAGAAAGTACAAAAATATTTGTTATAACCGAAGTGAATGTTTCTTTGTTTGTGCCACAGAATGGAGGACCAGGACAGAGTAAGCCAAACATCCAGTGTGGTCACAATATCATCCTTTCCTGTCATACAAGTTTGTTTATAGCATTCACCTTCATGAGCAAATGAATGAATAAACGAACAAACGGATGAATGAATGAATGAATGAACAATTGTTTCCGTGTTTACTTGTGCCATATTTCACATGGTCCCCTAAAGACGCCTAGACAAGTACACATTATGACTTTGTCCCCATGATTCTGAATGACAACATGTAAACAATATTACTGTGAACTGTCAGCGCTAACAAACAGTTAATTTACCACCAAATAGAAATGTGATGAAAAGGTGCAAACGTTTGGGAAAGGATGTCGGGCTGCGAAGAGAGACCCCAACTTCCCTGTGATTATAAGAGGATGGCTCAACAAAAAGGTACCGACGACAGAAACAACCTTCGAGGTTATCTCATTAAGCTTTGAAATGGGGATCATAACCCAGCATGTATTGAACGACTTGTCCATGTGTAGCAGATGAATCTGTGCACTAACTGACACTGTCACTTACTGCTTACGGCTGTCTGCTCCATAGGACAGCTCTGGGTTGAAGCTCTGGAAGAGGCGCTGGTTTGTCCTTTCAAACTACTGCCTCTTTTACTACAAAGGTAGGCACCATGACATCTGGTCCACAACAGACTAATGTGATGTCCCTGCTCTGTAGCCCCTCATCCTCCCACTGTACTTTCTCAGACAGTAGAGAAGAATCTGCGTTGGGCAGCATCCCACTGCCCAGCTACAACGTCCTCTTTTGCACTTCACGGGAATGTAAAAACAGGAAGCACACTTTCAAGGTACTAGAGGCATCATTTTCTTTTTATTGAAACAACCAAAACCATGTTGTGTTTATGTGGTGACGGTTACAGATAAGAGATTTGTTCCTGGTAATGTGTACATGTTTCCTGTGTCTTTTCTACCTAGGTGGTGCATAGGGGAATGCGCTCCTATTTCTTAAGCGCAGACACTCAGGAAGACATGTTGGGCTGGGTCCGAGCCCTCAGCCAGTCGGCGTGTATGGAGTCTGACCCCTCAATCAACAGGTAGATCACACTGTCCAAATCAATGGCTAGTTCTGTGATTAAAACCAAATATCAGAATCTGTAAGTTACAAAGATTCTGAACATTATTTTCCAATCTGTCTCGTCTCATCTTCTCAGACGGTGCTCCAGTTATCAGGACTTCACACAGATAGGGGGCAGCAGTGAGTCGGTGGAGCTCCCTAACTCACCCTCTCTGGGCGAGGGCCTGTCCAAAAGCTCTGGCCACGTCCAAAGTGCGCCCAAGGAACCTCGTCACCTGACTGGGGGGAGAATGGGGACACCGCACGCAGAGCAGAAAGGGAGACGGAGTGTGCAACCAAGGTGGGCAGATTTTCAAAATGCAGTGTTGGCGGGTCCACATTTATTTACAAGCCAAATGCTTGACATAACCACAGGGCAGTCATGACTCGGGCATTCTGTTCTGTTTTCTCTTTTTTGTCTCAGCCCCACTCCCAAAACACCGAGTCCCCCTGACTTCAGCAGGAGAAGAGGCTGTGGTCCCAACCACGAGGACGGCCCTCATCACTTCCACGCCAGCCAGCTAACGCCACCAAGGCCCTCAGAATACATAGGAACAGGTTCACTAACCCCGAGAGGTCAACTGGGATCACGACCCCACACGCCTGTGGGCAGGGTTGACATTCGACCCCAGGATGACTTGGGGATGCCACAGACTCTGTGTTACGCCCCAGCCTCTCCCCAGCTGGAGTTCAGATCCACACCCCACACCCCTGTCACGGAAAGGTGGCCAAGTCTCAGTAAGGTCAGATGGATTCTACGTTTTTCCTGTCTTTCTGCCTGGACAAAATGCTGAAGACTGTACACAAAGTAAAATAACGTACATGTTGAGGTAGCATGTAAATCTAGCGTTTCTCCAAATAGCAAAAGTCAAAACGTCTGTCCTTCTTTGGTCTTCCACAGCCCACACCTACATATGCCTCCCTCCATCATATTCCCGGGGGCCGAAGACAAATGGGAAAGGTAGCATGTCATATACTTACAACCATTTCAAAAGATTGCCAAGACAATACCTTTATATATATATAGTACGATAACGTCTCAGACAGTATTTTGAAAAGTAAATATTATTATTTTTAGAAATAATACATTCTTTGTCATATGAACAAAGTTTAGATAAAATGTTTTAATGTTTGTATAAATGTTTAGACTAACTTCTTTAGTTTTTCCTTTAAAGGTTTAATAATCAATACCTGCCATGTTTACCCCTCTTTCTCCTCAGAACTACTCCACAGGAGCACACACAGACTTATTGCCCCCTTTGCCCCCTTCATCGAGGGCTTCTCACCCCCCACACCACCACCATCACCACCACCACCACCATCGCAGTCACATGTCTGTCTGCCTGCTACCGTCAGCTATGGTACAGCCCCGCTCCTTGCATGGGCGTTCATTCTATTGTCGCTGTTCTTTTTGTAATTGTTAGTAGAGGGACATTTTAATAATATTGACACATACCTGAAAACCTTATAACCCACTAACCGTCTGCAGTTACAGTACATCTTACATGTTACAAGGAATGTGTACAAATATACATACTTGCACGTGTTGACATTGAGAAGGTATATATTTTTGTGCTGTTTAACTAATTACAATTCTATTCCCTACTCATTGTAAGTGGTGTCTTCTTTGTCTGTAGTAGTATATTAATCAGTGCACTGTATGGAAGAGTAACAGTGATGACATTGTTGGCGGCTTTGTTCAGTCTTTGTAAAAACATGACTTCTGAAACGTTTACCCCTTAGTACACAAACTCAAGGTTATACACTGTTATACATTGATGTACGTTGATGACTCATACACAGATATGAATTCAGTTGCCAGGAAGAAAGTGAAAAGAAAGGTGCTAAAATGTCTCTTTCTTTATGTATTACAGCCTGCCAAGCCTGACCTCTTCAAAGAGAGAGAAACCCCACCTCTAAGACCTATTGAGAGTGACGCTGATGTAAAGGATTCCCACTTTTAAATATTAATAGTGAACAAGATTGGTCATTTATTATGATGGAATCTTTTGGCACTGAGATGTGTTCTTTGGTGTCTACCAGGCGGTGCTAACCAGACTGTGTGGGTGTGACAAGCTTCTGCAGTCTCTCTCCATAGAACTGGCCCAGCTACAAGTGGACAAGGTCAGGCGCATTTGTCATGAATCTCCAGTTTACGCTGTCCCCACACACGTTTCACTTCGTGACGTAAAACCAGGAAGCCATTGATCCTTTTCAGTTATGTTTTGAGAACGTACAGATGTGAACATCGATTGGTTTCAGTGAACCTCTCTCGATCCTAGTCTTCCTCGTTTGTGTCTAAAGGCCCCCCTCCTCTGAAGTGAACTCTGTGCACGTCTGCCCCTCTCCCAGGACAGTGTCCAGGGGGCCCTGGAGATGACCCGGCTGCAGCTGGAGGAGTGGACCAGCACTGGCTTCCAGGTCCAGGAAGGAGCGCTGATCCAGAAGGCGTTGCTCCAGGAAGAGCTGGTCACCATCAGGGCCAGAATGTGTGACGTCTCGTTGGTGCGTTACGTAGGGGACAGTGAAACAAGCTGACTTTGTCAAAAGATATTAGACCTTAGTAGCGTTAAGACTTGGGATAAAATAGAATGGGAGAACAAATCAGTTTTCTTTACAGATTTGTGGTAATATACATGAGTGCAATGTTTGCTATAAGGTAATATGGTGTGTTTTCTTTGTTTCAGGAGATGGAGAGAGTGTGGAGTCAGTATGAGAGGATGGAGAGTGAGCTCTCTGTGTTCCGCTCACACCTCCAGCATGTCTGCAACTTTGGCATGCCACAGGTAGTGCTCCTTTAATAACCCAACGCTTTCTTTTTTTCTGAGCTTTTGGGCTCAGACTCAAAGAGTACGGGAGTGTGAGTGTGAGCATGGTATTATTGATCAGGCCCTCTGGAACATAGAACATAAACAGACCAAAGAACACATTTCCTAGACAAACATGGCTTGTCTGGTTATCTCACTCAAACAATAATCCACAATTAGTTTCTCCAACAAAACACCAAAACCAACCTATTGGTACCCTAACTTATCAAATGGGTCACGGAGAACTCACAAGTATCTGAGGGCTATGCATATGAAGGTCTGTCTCCAATATTTAATACTGATTGGAAAGGAAACATCCCGTTCTGAGAAGGAGGTGCCTGGGCTCGGTAGACCTTTAGGAGCCCTTTGTGTTCCCCTTTCTCCCAGGAGCAGTCCCAGGCCCAGAGGGAACTCTGGATGATGGAGGACATCCTGGCAGGGTTAAAGGTCAACCGGGAACACTTCCGCTTGCTGCTGGGAATACAGAGCCACCAAAGTAAACCTCCTAATATTCAAAGGAACTTGTACTGGATGGGTAGGGGAGGTTAGAAGGGGTGGATGGATGGATGGATGAATGTTGTATTACAAATATCCAAATGAATTATTCTGTGATAATGTCTATGATAAGGAAAGTTTCATACTACTTTGTCTGTTTCTAGTGTACCAAAAGACCCCCCCACACCCTGGATCTCCTGGATCCCCTTCACAACGCGGTGGACCACCAATGGTGAGCGACATACGCTGTATTCCTCTCACGATGGCTATGTAGTAAAGGCATGTAATGTGCTTCAATAAGCCCTCTTCCTCATTGCAGGGGTTGGATCAAGATGTACCGGCCCGCCCACCCTTACCTGAGGAGCTCCAAGACACCAATCAGAGCAGAGATAAGGGACACGGATGGTTGGAGTCAACCTATGAGGTGGGAAAGCTTGTTCTGAAAGGATAACAACATCTAAAATTAATGCTTAGTATTTGAGAGGTTTCTAATATGTATCAATCGTTATTACTTATAGTAATCTGAAAGTAAATTTGTTTTGTTCTTTGTGAATGCATATCAGGGTATCTACAGCGGCCCTGTGGATCCCCTACGTAGAAGAAGTGGCAGCCATCATGACACCCAAGGTGAGAGGAGGCAGACAAACACTTCAGCTGTGTGATATTATTTACATAAAATCATATGTTCACTTGCTCAGTGAGCAACGGTGTTGTAAATACCAGGGCATGTTTTTCTTCTCACATTGCTATCTGTCCTCCATCTTCTTTCATAATCTCAGTCCCTCTCAAATGTCTTCTTCACCTTCTTTTATTGTATCTTTCTGGTCCTTTCCTTGCCAGAATCCCAGTCTACTTCAAGATGGACCACGCCAGACACTACCAGCAAGGTTTGCTTACTTGTCCTTTCCTCACCATGTTTCTGCCTGTTTGCTAACCTTGCAGCCTGATGAGTGATCCAACATATTCCAAATATAGAGACAACCGAGCGGATTTCTCCCTATTGCAATCCCAGCCAAATTCCAATTCTTTGATTCTCTCATCTCCCCTGCAATTAGGGCATGTGGCAATACCTGTGCCGGCCAACAGGGGACAGCAGACACTCAGTTCTTGGGGGTTCCTCTTTTGCCAGTGCTACCCAACCCCCTCTTTCTCGCATACACACATACACACACACACACACACACACACACACACACACACACACACAGACACACAGAGACACTTGCACCCACATCACAGCTTTTCTTCTGCCACTGTTTCTGATGCACGACTCCAGCATTCTGTTGCCTGCAATCAGCATTTGCATACTTGACATGTCACCCCAGTCAACATAGTCTCCATGTACGATTTGCAGGAGCCTTCTATTGGATATTTTCCTCAGAAGGGGCGAATGACTGAGGAGGAGCAAATGGAGAGAATAAAGAGAAATCAGGAGAGGCAGACCAATCGAAAGCACGCCACCTTGCCCACTCCCTCTCCCCAAAACCAGGGTCAAAGTTCAAACCCTAGAGAAGAGGTTAGTGGTATTGAGAGTGTAATGATGTGACTCTAATGACTGTATGTATGAACTGCCTTATGTTTGTTCAATCTGCTACTATATGATAGACACACTGGACATATGAGACAATCACGCAGCTGAAAAAATAAAGTCCAAAGTATAACATTGGACAAAAAGAGAATGCCCCATTTCATGTCTGCATTCTAGATTGATGTTACTGCCATCGTGTGTATAAAGATGTAAGACCAATATGTACAGTCATAATGCATGGGATTTTTTCTCATTTGGTTCCTTAGATTCCCTTCCCTCTGAGGGTGACGCGAGTCGTTACCGCCGTGCTGCCCACCTCTCTAGTCGCCCGGCGCGTTTCTGTGGAGGACCCTCCTCCTGAGCTGGCCAACCCACTGCCTGAACAAATCCCCCCTGAGATACAGCAGAGACTGGCTGACCAGGGCAAGCGGATCCTGAACAAACCGGCGAGGAAGCTGTCGATGGAGGTGTCGGATCGAAGTGGCAGACTCCAGACAGAGACGGACCAGCACCAGCCGGCACCACGGCTGACCAGGGTCCCCCAGGAGCCGATGTCAGACAGGCCCCGCCACCAGAGGAGACAAGCAAACCCCACCAGGTCTTCCAGAGAGGACCCCTGGCCAGAAGCGTCTGAGGCAGAGCCCGCAGACACCATGAGGACCCTGGGCCGCGCAGGGATTGATGGCGTGACCTCGGAGGCCGGGGTGAGAGAGGAGATTGAGGTGCATGTAGGTATAAATGCTGTGTAGAGAAGTGAACTGATGTCCATGAAAGTGGTCCTGAAGAGGTTCCTGGAGAAGCCTTGTTGTTGTTAGCCTTGTTCTTTTAATCTCAGATTTTCATTCCACCAAACATGTCATTGGACAAAACGCCTTCATTATATTTAATTATTTGTTGCAGTTGTTCTTAAAAAATTATGCAAATCTCTTAATTGCAGCTGGTTAGCGTTGTGTCTGACATCTTAATTAATGACCCTTAAACAGGCAGAGGCATGGCCCGCTCTTCCCTCACCCCCTGCTCTGGACCCCGACCTTAATCTCAACGAAGAACAGAGGGAGGCTAAACTCAAACGAGTGGAGCGGATACGTGAGCGAGTCATCCGGAGGTGGGATACTTCGAGTGTGTGCGTGCATGTGTGTGCATGTGCTAAGAGTACTAATCGTGAGTTTGAATGATCTAAAATTCATACATATTGACTTTAATCTCAGTGCTTTCCCTCTGCATGTTTCTGCATCTCTTTCTTTCCTCCTCTCTGTCCATCTGTATCTCTGTCTCTGCCTCTTACTTCCTGTCTCTCCCTCAGTGCAGTCAGAGAGAGTTCCGTAGTGCCCGGCCACCAGCCAATCATGAGGGAGAGACAGGAGCCCCCCCGTACCCTGACCAATGACATGCATAGACCTAACAGGGCCAAATCAGGTACTCAGTCTCCCATCATGCTCAGATACAAACATTCCATTCTTTTATGGAGTGCCAGGCTTTTATTTTAACCTCCACAATGTATAGCTTTCTAAAGCTACTTTATAAGGTGAATGAAAGAAAGGATTAAAATGCTACACTATTTGAAACCATTTGTTTTTGTGCAACTGCAATCCTGTACAACTCCTGTGTTCACAGCAGACCTGTTTCTTTTACGATATGTCCATGAATTGTAAGTCACTAATTCTGGAACTGTCTATTTGTTTAGCCTCTGGACCTCTGGATGGCTTGGTGAGTAGTTGTGATGGTGACGATGGTCTGTCACAATGTGGACCCGTTGAGCCTCAGAGCTCCTGTGGAACACATCAAGATGAAGAGGAGGAAGACGGACGCATGAAAGGACAGCCCAGTCACATTGAAACAAAAGGACTCCATGGCTATGCTGGGAACAAAACCAAACACAAAGATTGCAGTCAACGAAAAGGTGTCAAGAAACACAAACAGAAACCTTCACTGTCTCCCAATCATACTTCGTTGGTGACTGTGTACCAGGAAGATCCGAGCAAGGCGTTTGAGAAGATGTCAGAAGACGATCTGGAGGAAGAACTCGCAGAATTGTCAGCCATTCATGGTGAAAGAACTTCCGCCAACCTACGAACCGAGTGGTTTCTCTCCACCCAGCAGTGGCGAGGGTTCATACCTTTACAGAACCACGGCATTGAGCCGCTGTACGATGAGGATATATCTGACATGGACCACCTAGCAGCAGGTCACGATGGCGTGGCGGATTCAAATGAGATCTCATCCGCTGTCAGTCAAAGCCTGGAGAAAATGCAAGAGAACCACTCACTCTTCTACAAGATCGCATGCGACATCAACATCTCCGACTCAGACATCACCAGAAATGATGAGCAGCCAAACGTCCAATCGTCCACCAAACCAGAAGATCTAGAGGGGTTGACCAAGTTCATGTCCCCCGCTAAGGACGAGGCCTGTTGTACTGGCAGCTCAGCTGAAACATGTAGCAAAGGCCAAAATACATCCTCAGAAGACAACGGGAACCCTACAACAAAGGAGAAACACCAAGACACGTCACCTACTGAACATGGTGCCCATGCAGTCAATACATCCTTAAATACCTCAATTACTCCAGCCAGAGAGCTGTGCATTTATGAAGACATACCAAACCAAGACGATTTGGCAAATGGAACAGTCATAGACAAGGACGAATCGGGTTTGGAAAGAAAGATGGGACCTCAAGAAAGTTTGTGTGAACCTATCGGTTTAGATGTTGTTCCTAAAACCAATCAGGCATTCTCAATGAATGAATATATGAAAACAGGGGAGGAAGGTAAACCTGAGGATGAATCGCTGGTAAGGGAGCTAGTTGACCAAGAAGGATCTGCAGAGTTGATGAAAGCTAGTAGTACATGTGAGGATAGAAAGGAAACTGTCCAAGAGCAAAGCAGTGAGCCTGCTATGACGACATCCAAAACCAATTCTGGACAGGAAGATGGAAGGATGATCAGAAGTGCTTCCTTTGGACAGGCAAGAGTCACTGTATTGAGGACAAGTTTATAATGAATGAATTGTAGGGAAAAGAAAGGAAAACCAAGGTGATAAAGATTTTAAAAAATGAAGTCAAGTCATGAAAGTATGTTATGTAATAAAGTCGTAGAAGTTTTAGTAAGAGAGTTGGGAGCTAAATTTCCATATAGAAATGGTATGGGATCATTATGGTTTTGGGAGCTTTCTGCTAGTGAGATTTTATTAAAACTGGTTAACTTGAAAGCTGTAACATGGTCGGTGGTCATGAATGAAACAAAATGAATGGTCTTAAGATTTATTTAAAACTTCACTCAATACTAATATTGTTATCACTCTACATTATAGACTAAAAATGTTGTTTACAAGACTAGCAGTAAAATGTACATGTTCAATGTTTGGGACTCACACTTTCATTCCACGGGCTAGGTCATTTACCAGGCAAACTCTGTGCCAATGCAGACATTAGTTGAGTAATTGTTCATTGTTAAATAACTCCACAAATAACCTTGCTGTAATAACTATGTGTTTGTGTTTTGTATCTCAGATGCTCTCTTTAATAAATATGCTGTGTCTCTGACATGAATGGATTGTTTCACGGAAATCTGTTGAAAGATGAATAAAAGGGAAGTGGGAGAATGGCAAAATATGTTGCTCTTGTTTCCACGGCAGCATTCTCTTTTTGCCAGCCCTGATTGTTACATTTGGTGCTTAACTCTTCTCTGGTCAGGCCTGATGCAGAATTGCACAGGGCTTTTGAAAATGCCTTTGTCACTTTAAATCCCTGCCGTGTCTCAGCCGATGACATCATTGTCTGAGAACACATTACATCACCTCTTCCCAGGCTCTCTCTCTTAAAGACAGCACTACCTTATGTTTACCTTGCCTTGCTCAAGTCCGCTTATCAGTTCACATGAAATGAAATATCAGAAGTATTTTATACATGAAATAGAATCATTATGCCCTCATTGTTAATCGTGATGACTTCATCTGGGTAGCTTAAATTCACACGAGATGAATGTAATTAACATGCATCAGGCTCCACACGGAATTGTATATTTCATATGCGTTATATAAATTGGTTAATTAATTACATTGTTGTCATATAGAATAGGCAACTTATTAAATAGCAGGAGTCATCACATGGTTGACACTAATTACATGTCTAAAGGAACAAGGCAAATTTGGATTGATACTGTCTTATGGAAAATATATTTGTGTAAATAATCAGAGAAGCTTAATAAGTAAGCTCTTTAGAAAAAGTGCTTCTAACTAAACAATGACATATAAATAATGACATTTCAAATGTATAAATGATTAATTTGGATATATAAAAAGACAAAAGGTACTAAAGTGATATAGACTTCACAGTATGCTCCTGCTGGTCCTTCTTTGTTCAAACATCACTTGGTCTTTTTCAGGTATTTACTCAGCATTTCACAGCATTGGTGATTTTCACAAATCAACTTGGGATCAGGGTTAAAATTGTCTAGAAGATGAAAAGAACCTGGTCTGGGTTGTTGTCAGACAGCGGTTATTATAGTTTTAAGTTTAAATTGCTTGATATGGCTTAGGAATTAAATGTAGGCCTCCAGCTACCTCATCATATCAACCAAGACAAGATTAAACGTGTAGATCACACTACACATGTTGACAATATTTTTCATAATCATACATCATAGCAGAAGATGAATATTGTCTGTAAATTGACCTGTCCCTCAAACATATACTGTATAACTAATCAGGTGGTTGATTGGCTTGTGTGTGTGTGTGTGTGTGTGTGTATGTGTGTGTGTGTGTGTGTGTCGTTGTGCAAATGTGTATGAGTGTGAGTGTATGTGCAAGCGCGTGCGTCAACGCGTGAATCTTCGCGTGCGTACGCGCGGGCGTAAATCACAGAGAGATGCGGAGAATGCTGAGAGAATGTTTCTTTAAGACCCATTACCTTCCAATCCGACAGAGGGGGAGTCCATGGTATGGTGGTGTAGCGTCGCTCCCCTTTCCCTTATGCCGAATACATGTGGAATAGAGAGACAAGGAAAAACATTTATTCGGATTTTTAGAGGGGCACGGGCGACAAGGCACGTTCTACAAAAATGGACCAAAGGAATATTTAACGTCAAAGCTTAAGAATATGGGTTCCGTGATATCTGTGGTAAGAAGGGAACTTCCAACGCCCATTGCAAGCTCATTTTCATGGCATGAAAAGAGAAAAAATATTAATGCTTTAATGGAACGCTGCAAATTGCTTGTATGGCTATGTCCATGCAATATTAGGGTATTGTTCTGATTATTCACAAGGTTTATTGTGTTGTCAATATATATAAAGTGGGTTATGATTGGGGGGAGGCAAAAAAAAATTGAATAGACGATGCAACGCTTCGTATGTTAGGCATTGACAGGTGCGTTAGCAACACACACCAAGATTTATTTAGGGTGCGCGCTCTCGCTCCCGTTTGCATACAGTTAGGTGAGGTGATACCTAGGGAGAGAGAGAGAGAGAGTGAGAGAGAGAGACTAGTTGTTCGTTATGTGTGTGGAAAATGTAGGTTATTCAATGTAGCCGAATGGCTATACAATTCACATGTTTGGTATAATTTTGCCTGTACTGTATCTTAAGCCATCGTCTGATTAGACGCTTTCACCTTTGAGGGATGTTTATGTTATACATTTTGTTAGCTGTGGTACTTAGCTCATCTTGTGCACAAGTCCATAGAAAATATATGATGTGCATTCTTGGCCCATCTTTCCGTTTCTTTACAGGCCAGTCGGTATAGGCGATTGCACACTTCACAAAATCCTCCAATTAGCTGCCTCTAATTTGCAATCCTTTCTGTATTGTTATTTTGAGGTCTGTGAAATTAACACCTCAACATTGTACGCTGTTTTTTTGCACAAGAATGTACCCCCTGAGTGGATGCTGTATGTGTGTTTGTGAGTGAGCGTGTACGTGTGTGTGTGAGTGAGAGAAAGAGAGTGAGAGAGTGAGAGAGAGAGAGAGCGAGAGAGAGCAAGCGAGAGAGAGAGAGGGAGAGAGAGGGAGGAGGGGGGGGTAGCCGAATGGTATTTTTTCTACACATTCAAAAATGGAGGTAGTCATACAGTCTATCCTTCATCACAAGCGCAAACCACGGCATATTTTCATTATCGTCGGTCTCCTCTGAAAAAAAAAGTCGAAAATGAATAGCAATTTGAGACATTTTCTTCAGTTCGGTCTACCCAGATGCTGACAATCAGTTATCGATTCCAAAGATGCGTTTCATGCACGAGGATGGGTTTCGGTATCAGAAAAAGGCGTCCGGTAGGCTAATAACCTGCCCGTTCTCATCTGCGACATTGGGGTGTGTAATAAGCAATCATATTATAACTTGAACACGGGTATCTTGTACGTTCATGACAATAGTATTTGGTTGTCGGCAGTTGAGAGCCTGCATCCACACTCCTCGCCCTGATGTCTGGTGAAAGAGACCTGTTTTCGATGCTCCTCGATTCTTCCTTTTGCTGCTCTCTCGCTCTCTTCCGCTCTCTATGACTGTCTCTTTCCGTTTTAGATTTTCGTTAACAGCTCTTTTCTGCGGCAGCTGCTATTTTAGTAACCTGATACATAATTGGGGCATAGTCGTAATTGACTATGTAGCAGCCCGAAAGGCCATAACCATAAACATGACAGCTTTCTGAGTGCTTTTCGATGTTGACATTTATAAGGAGAATTGTTAGGTGTGAAAGACACACCAGCTAGTAATAGTTAAGATATATTCTGTCTACTTTTAAATCAAAGGCTAATTGCAGTCTGCCACGTGAGCAGGATATGAAAGCACCTGTTGTGCTTATTTAGCTAGCAGAGGTTTATGTAAAATGAATGAAGATACTAAGTAGCATCATTGCAACAGAAGTAGTTGTCCATTTGGAAGCCCCGTCAGAGTGGAGTTAATAGGGATAGTTAGTGGGCCATCAGCTAGGGTCCTCAGAGTGTGAGATCATTGACTTGCTTCAGATGGCTTTGTCCATGGCAGCACATTAAAAGACCCGACCTATTTTATATAACCTCTTTGAACTGTGCAGTTATGGCATTGTATTAAATTAAGCACTGGGTTGTATTCACAATATCTTGATATCATATCACACACAAGTAATATTGAAGTCATGCAACAAAGAAGACCCTTAGTACAATAATGTAAAAAGAGATGATCACAGTTATTAGTTGTAAGGCCTGGTATACTATGCAGATTGTCCTATTATTCGCATTTAATTGGACGAATGTGTTCAGTTTGTTTTTTATATTTAACTGAAGAGTTACTGAAAGGTACAGTGACAGACAGCACCTTACAGAAATGTTCACCAGCAGGTGAGTAGAGACGTGCATGACTTGCTGCAGTTTAGCTTAGTACCTTAACAGGGAAGAAAACCTTTCAGAACAGGAGTCTGATGAGGGCATTGTTTGGGGCACACAGGTTGGGTCCCAACATCCTTAGGACCTTCTTCCTCTGGTAGATCATGGGAAGAAGTGTACGTGTTGGTATCACGTTTTTGAGTTGGAAGCAGACTATTTGCTGCTAACTGTTAATATAATTTATTATTTTTGAATAATTTTAACACCATTGATGAAACACCTCTTTTAATTAACAGGAAGATTTTCTTTTAATTAGGCTTAACATTGCTCATCAAAACATAAACCACTGTATAAATACATTCTAATCAAAATAGCTTGTTTTGGGAATGGAATCAAACTATAGTTTAGCCCGAGTTGTACGTCTATGGAGCGTTTGTGTTCAAACAGGAAGCAGGCTGAATTTGACTGGTAAACCCTGGGACGCCATGCAGCAGCCTCACTGCCTCATAACAGGCAGGCTCGCACAAAGTCACCAACAGGTCAGCAGCTTCTGTGCCAAGTGGCCTCTGGTGTGAAAGAGGACCTTTAGTCTTTCCACAGTGCCACAGTGCCACCCCGTCTTTTCAAGTGGGCTCGTCCCACACTCTGACAGCTCATTGTGTGCTGACGGTTATTAGCATAACACAGAGTCCAACAGCCTCCTTTGCAGGGACCTCTGGAGGGGAAGGCCACTTGACGGGTGTTTGAGGAAACAAAGTATAATCCTGCCTGAACCGCTTCTGTCAGAGACCACCATGGGGATTGGATGTATCATGGGCTTGTTCAGCAGACAACCCCCCCTCCTCAACCGGCAAACAATCTTTTGGTGGCACATTGTCGAGATAAGTTTGCTTTTACAGATTTCCATTGCGCTACCCAGCTCCTAACCACAGAGGAACAGGGCAGGTCCGGAGAAGCCCATATGGTGGGCAGGCCTGGACTTCTAGTTCTCAAGCTGACATGTCACGTCAGTCCATCTTGTTGAGTGTTACTGAACAGTGCAGAACAGGACTGTGAAAAGGAGCAGGAACAGGCTGTCCAGGGCAGCCTTTAAGTCACAGGTGGGGTGGTTCTATTTCCTCTGGACACAGGGTGTTCACCGTCTGTGCACGTTTTTATTTGTGGAGATATATTAGGAAAATGAAATAGCCAACAGCTGCTTATGTCAAATACATTTTTTCCACACCAGCTAACAATGTTACCTACTATGTTATAGCAGCTTATACTCCCTGACTGCATTAACCCAGATTGTAGTATTACATTATTTGGACACTGGCTAACTTAGATAACACAAAGTAAGAGTGTAGTGATAGTAGCCTGAACTTAACTATTAAAATGTGATACTGTAGATTTGTCAGTATCTTTAGATCCACCACTAATCTCCGTCAAAAGTGAACAGATACGCGGTCAGACCTACTGTTGGAGGCTACCTACCCCACACTATGGTTCTGCCTTGCAACAATAGATCTGACCGTGTATTTGTTTCAATGATAACGTCTTGTTTTTACATTTTAATTTCTACACGAGTGAAATACAGAAGATGCAAAATGTGAATAGCACAGCTTTGGAGTTTTATTTTGTCACTTTTGATGGAGCCATGCTAGCCGGTACTACTGGCTTAAAGCCATTGTTGCCAAGCTAGGCTACATTTACCTTCCTACTTACCTAAATAACACATTATCGAATGTACAATCATAACATTAATATTGATCATCTCGTTTGACTAGGGTTGAGTAGGAACATATCTTATTTTCCAAAAGGTTGAACTATCCCTCCCTTTAAATCAATAATCTTAACATTTAAGAGTATATGTTTAATGCAAACGTCAGTGCAGTCAACAACTACAAATTAACCTATATTGTCTAGTTGTGACGGAGGTTTGACTGTTATGAATCAATTTATACATGCATTTATCTCTCGTGCACTTATGGAACAGTTTTTCAACAAAGAGGGAAATGTATTTCTTTCATAAGCCCTGTCGGGGGAGCTAAACATGACTGCCATTTTCTCTTCTGGTTGTAGAACTTTGATTAATCCCATCCACATTTAGTCTGTTGACAGGAGGCTTGTGCAAACCTGTGTGCATTATTCCTGTTACTTACCAATAAAAGCTATACACTAAACTATTCACCCTGTGTCACTGATGTGTCACCGCCTTCTTCACCTTGACATTTTATAAGAGCTGGAAGGAGGCATATTCACCACTCACACCAACAGTTAACACATGCATAAAGTTTTTATTTTGTATTTGATAAATTATTTTATTACCTAATTCTACTGTTATTTTATCATGTAGGATCAAAGCCTGTTAATTTCTGTGTTAATGTATATGGTCTATTACTCAGTACTTGTGCTACATGTAGTTGCATTGCTCTGCATTGCCATTGTCTTACTGTAGTAATTCATTGCTTACGCTGTCCTGCCCTATATTTGCCATACACTGTGGTGTGCAGCGAGTCAGATCTAATGCAATGCTTGGTCTCTCTTTCAGCCAGCGCTCCTGGTGCTCTGACAACCCAGGCCAGTGGATCCACTCCGGAGAGAGAGAACGAGATAGACAACGAGAGAAAGAACGCCCTCCAGCCTCTCCTCCTCTCCTTTAGGCCATCCCCTTCCTCGCCCCTCAGCCAATCCCAGCCACCCACAGCCCAGGTTTCCATAGATACCTAGGTTTTCCTATTTGGTCGTGAAAATGCACATACTTTCTGTTTACAAAGGTTTTTGGCAAAGTCTGGAAAAGCAGTGAAGGAAAGGGAGATAGCACTGTTAGGGAAGTTTGTAGAACAATGGAGAGAGGAAAACGGAATTAAAGATGTCAAGCAAGTCAGACACATAATTCCTCTGAAAACCACACACACACCCTGAGGCAGAAGCCATTTATAAAAACAAGCATACACAATCCCTGGGCCTTTCCCCTTGTGGAGCAGTGAGACACACACTCCGGTCCCATGATGATGTGCGAGGTGATGCCCACCATTTCGGAGGACGGGCGAGGTGTCGCTGGGGGCGGGCCTCCTGAGCCGGCCGGGGCCATCGGGGGAGGGGGTTACGGCAGCAGAGAGCCCCGGGGCGGAGGGGACGAGGGGGGCAGCACGGGGAACCTGGAGTCCCTGATGGTCAACATGCTGACGGAGAGGGAGAGGCTGCTGGACAGCCTGAGGGAGACCCAGGACAGCCTGGGCACGGCACAGCTCCGCCTCCGAGAGCTGGGCCACGAGAAGGACTCGCTCAGCAGGCAGCTATCCATCGCCCTGCCACAGGTACGTGACGGACGCTTAGGTTTGGGTGTTGTGTGGGTTTGTCTGTCCAAAGCTAAGGGGTATCTGCATAGGGGTATCTGCACCTGTGTAATGTTACCACCGGTCTCTTTGGATGCCCTGTGCATGCTGATAACAGCGTTCATGAGTGTGTTAGAGAGTGTACATTTTCATGTCTTTCTCTTTAATTCAGTACGCTGCACGTGCCTGTAATTTGGAAATCTAAGTGGTCTTTTGAGTGTGTGTGTGTGTGTCTGAGTGTGTGTGTGTGTGTGTGTGTGTGTGTGTGTGTGTGTGTGTGTGTGTGTGTGTCTTTGTGAGTGTGTGTGTGTGAGTGTGTGTGACCCGTTACGGTAAACCTCCGTAGCGACAGTCCATGTGGTGAGCCTCAGTGAAAGGAGGATGTGACTAAGCTTCTTGAAGAACTCTGTGCGTAGTGTTGCATTCGGCCTGCCAACATACTTTTTTAACATTGTGTTATCTGGTTAACTTGTTCCTCTGGCGTTACAACATTGACTCAAACAGATGGACCTCGTCTAATGCGGACAACAAGAGGAAACGTGACCCTGCTAGGCTGTTGAAGTGTTGCATTGTCCTAAAGAAATCCCTCAGAATGACATTAGAATGGATGGAGAGGCCCCAGCCCGTCAAACATGGAAGCTAGAGACGAAGTGAAAAAAAACAACACAACCTAAAATTGACAAGAGGACAAGAGAAGCCAACTGGGAATCTGACCCCTATCCAAACAAGGAAGCATCCCAGAGGGCCACAGGCCAGCAGACCCACTGTGTCACCATCTGCACTGCCCTATCTCCCTGTCTCCCCCTGTCCTCTCCTCGCCCGCGGCTCACCCAGCTCACTTCATAGATGTCTCTTTGTCCGTCCATTCCGATTCTGCTGTTTAGAACTGGAAAAACAGCCTAAATGCTTGTCCCTGTTGTCCACAAACTGTAGCCCTGCATCTCTCTAGATCAAGTGCCTCTTCGGGATAAATCTTGCAACGTCCAATTCAACTTGCTGTGCATATCTTGCTACAAGAACGTCACTATGACGTTTGTAAGTGTCTGTCACAGCTCTTATGAGGTCAACGAAGGACTTAGAATCCAAGCTTCCAGCCAATGAGAGGTATATATATCTGGAGGCATTGTGAACGTCTGGTCTAGAGTCTCTAGAGGGGGCTGTTCCGTGATGTGACCAGCTATCTGGTCCCAGCGACAGCACAGCGGTGGCACCGGGTACATCCTCACTAGTGCTGTGAGTGACATATCCACAGTGTGCTGGGGCGCCTCACTGAGTGAGCACTCCTTTGCAGCCATTGTGTAACGGTGTGATGTAATCCAGAGTTCACAGAGAAGCCGGTGCCTGCCACCGATATTTGGAAAGATGTGTGTCAACACCTCACATGATTAGCCTGCGTGTGTGTGTGTGTGTGTGTGTGTGTTTGTGTGTGTGTGTGTGTGTGTGTGTGTGTGTGTGTGTGTGTACGTCACCTGTGTCCTCACACGTTGCCTGGTCTCAGGTGTGTGTGTTCCTGAAGGGGTCCCGTGGGCTAGAGGGTGTGTAATGTGTGTGTTTGGGACTTATATGTCAGAATGTAGGAATGAATTGTCTGCGTGTTTCTATATCTACATGTGTTTAAATGAGTTTGCGTGTGCACGCGTGCAAAATGTTCATGTTTAAGTGTATAGAATGAGAATAGATGTTGCCTTGCTTGTGTGTTGAAGCATGTACGTGAGAGTGGTGATGACTAGATTGTTAGATGGACAGAAAGTTGTGCATGCACACAATCACAATCACTTCTAGCATACACCTTTTTCACAGTTATTGGTTGGTTGAAGTCTCCGCGTATAAAAGTCCTGTTATCGCCAGTCCATACCTAAACGCTCTGACGACACATGGCCTCTGTTTGTTCTGCAGGAGTTTGCCGTGCTGACTAAAGAGCTCAACGTTTGTCGCGAGCAGCTACTGGAGCGGGAGGAGGAGATCGCCGAGCTCAAGGCAGAGAGGAACAACACACGAGTAAGAGATGTTGGGCGGCCATTTTGCCTGTTAGCACTCCACCAGCCTGGCGGTTGTCTCTCTCACACACGCCGAGCACAATTGACTCCATTCCCCTTTCTGCCCCCCTCCATTCCTTAGATCTTCCTTTTGGCTTCGTCCATCCTTCTTATCTCTTTAGCTTTCTCCATTATGCTCTCTTCTGCCACTTCTGGCGCCTTGCCATTTGCATTGACTTTTCAACTCCATCTGAACCGTGATTTGGCAAACTCATCAACTGTTCTCCAGCACCTTTGAGGATTCTCCTGTTCCATGCTTTGTATCTCTTTAACTCCATATCTATCCTTCTTTGGTGGACTAACTCCCTCTTGTACAGTTTTTCCATGTCCTCTCCTCTTTCTAACTCCATCCCTTCCTCTCCACCTTCATCCCTTTATCTTCCCTCTCCCTAAATGTCTTTCCATCTCCTCTCACCCTGCTCTACATCCCTCGTTCGGCTGTCTGTCTTTCTGGCTTTATCTCTCTTTCAGCAGTATGTGTCTCTTTCTCTCTCTCTTGCTGTTTCCTGTTCCTATGACGTTGGGAACATGCACTGTACCATAGCTGCAGCCGATCTCTTTCAAACCCTCCCTAATCTCTCCCCGCCCAGCTCCTGCTGGAGCACCTGGAGTGCCTGGTGTCGCGCCACGAGCGCAGCCTGAGGATGACGGTGGTGAAAAGGCAGGCCCAGTCCCCCGCCGGGGTCTCCAGCGAGGTGGAGGTGCTCAAGGCCCTCAAGTCCCTGTTTGAGCACCACAAGGCCCTGGACGAGAAGGTGTGCCACCACACACAGGACTCGCTACCCTCTCAGACTGACCCAGTTGTTTTAAGGCCACTTGGTCGTATCTTAATCAGTGGGGGAAGGATGGAATGCTTGATGCCATTTGTAGTGGGAATCCTTAGGCTGTCAACAGTGTTGCCAGCATCAAACTCTTTATGTTCGAGGTTTATTCAGTCTATGCTAAAGTTACTCATGGCTCAGGCTACAGTTTCCAAATGTAGTTTCCATAATGGGCTGATGGCCGTTTGTGTCCCTGTTGTCCCTACCAGGTTCGGGAGAGACTCCGTGTTGCTCTCGAGAGGGTGTCCGTGTTGGAGGATCAACTAGCATCATCTTCTCAAGAGGTAGAAACCATTCTGGAAACGACTGAACACAGAATACCGTTAACAGACAGAGAAAAATCCACATGAAAAGAATCCTATTGTTTTTCTCATGTTCTTTCCTTTTGTCTGGTCCTACCTAGGTAATCTCTTTAAGAGACCAAATTAAAAGACGACAGCAAGGGTTGGACAGCGGGAAAGATGTAAGGGAGGGCTTCGTGCATGTTGGTTCCAGTGTTTTCTTTTTCTGTGTGTGTGTGTGTGTGTGTGTGTATCAAGTGTTCTACAGTCAGTAGCAGTTCATGTGCAGTATGGCTTTCATGCCGCGTGTGGTGCTAGCGTAGCCTTGGTGTGCCAAATAAATCCCCCGCATGCCTCTGTTCCCTGGTCCTAATGCTTCCTTCTTCTCCCCATCTTTGCCATTGACTTAATCAATCCCAATCATCGCCATCATCATGGTCATTGTGGCACCAGCGTTTACCCAATGGTCCCTCGTCCGGGATGGACGATGGAGAGATGGACAGGCAGAGGGAGGGAGAGATCGAGCGGCAGCGCTCCGAGCTCTCCCAGCTGAAGGAGAGGCTGGCCCTCATGTGCCGGCAGGTGAGTGAAGATGAGAGCACGGCAGAGGGATAACACCACAGAACGAGACAGGAGAGGGAGGGCTGTCACTGGGAATAGGAACTCACAAGGATGTTTTTCCCAATGACCTATTAAATACACTTTTTGATAAATATACTTAGATCATTTAGGCAGGATAGCTGGGACAGAGCTGGAGTCTGCACCCTTTCAGGGCATCCAGTGCCAGAACAAGAAAATTACTGGAGGGAGGAGGGTGTGGGATTGTAGAGAGCTGGTAGAGAGAGCTGAACACAGTGGCCCTCTTCCCTCTTGTGGACAACCAGAGTGTTGCAGCCCAACTTTGGGACTTCACTACAGTGAAAACCTCTCTGTGAGCAGCTTCAGGTTTTCCGGGAAGGCATTACAACATTGTCTAAAATTGAATTATATAAATATATAAAAAATGTGTGTGTCTTTCAAGTTGTTATTTTACACAGACAAAATAACAATGTGAAAGAGTCATCCTCATACGTTCTCTTCTAAACACTCTGAAGCTTGCTGTCATATTTGATCGTAACCGTTGACTCATGCTGTGTCTTGTCTATCTGGACTCACACCAGACTCTCTTGTGTGCTTTGAATGCCCCCCCCCCCCCTGTGGTGTCACGTCAGGTTGGGGAAATAGAGGAACAGCTTGCGGCCGCCAGGAGGGAGGTGACCAAGTCGGAGGAAGCCAATCAGAAGCTTCAGAGGGACGTGAAGGAGGTCTGTGGTCTGTAGCAGAGGCGTAGCGTACGATCCCATACCCCCCAACTCCACACACACACACACACACACACACACACACACAATGCACAAAATACATTGTACAAGCACCCGAGAAAACACACACACACACACAGTAATTAATTAATTAAGTAATTAGTTAATCCCCTCACACATACAATCTAGCCTCTTAAAGCAACAATAGGCAACTTTTTTATATTAACGGATTATCAATACATTTCTTCTGATAGCGCATTGTAATGTCTATGGGAAAATGAAAAAATTGCGGTTCAGGTCAGTCCTCTTTAAGTCTCAATATTTAACACCAACTTCGCCTGCCACCGGACATGATCTCCCACAAAACTGTGACGAATAGCTATATGGTACAAGGAAGTGTGTCACTAAATCAGGAAGCGATGCCCATACTTGGAGTATAGTTGGTGGTGGTGCTAGTGACCATGAGCGTACAGCATGTCTTATTTGCGCCGGTTAGAGAAAATAATTACACTAAGCAGACGGTAGGGGTCACCAAGATCATCTTGTACATATAAACTGTCTCTAGTCACTTTAACCTAGGCTGGGCCGAGAAAGATATTTTGGTAGCCAGCACAGAACGAACACAATACATGAACAAGCACAAAAACAGACACAAATAGGCCTAAGGCTAGGTCAACCGCTTACCCTGAGTTAATTTGATTCCAATATGAATTCCATTTTTGCGCACCACTGAAATATTTTTGTATGACCTTTTCGCGCCAATGTTCCACCCCACGTAGGCAGCTTGCAGCGTTCCAGTTCAAATTCAGGGGGGACGCCAATTGGCTGCCTCTTTTTAAACAGTTTTTATTTTATAACAAGTTTATGGTTCATATCACAATGAAGGTAGCTTCCAAATTTTTTTATAAATTTTTTTATAAACGTTATAAGTAAAAAATTCTATATATATCCAATGTTAGGGGGCCCCCCCAGATGCCCCCCCTTCTCGCAGCCTTATGGGCCCCTCCCCTACACCACTGCTGTGTAGCCAATCTGTTCCCGGGCAAAGCCTTGTAGAGCAGTCAGACCCGTCTTCATCCTACAGCCCAGTACGGTGCCAGGATCATTCCATCAAAGGCGGATAGGCTTAGGATTTATTAAAAAAAAAAAAATGCTAAAGGGTTTTGCCAGTTTTGGAGGGGTATAAGTACATTAACATGTGCCATTGAGAGATCTGTCAGCCTATAAAATGTGTCTTGCATAAGGTATTGCGATGACACCATATCTATACCGAGGTTGTTTAGGGAGAAATGTCTGTTAGTCTCATAGCTTACTACCTTCTGTGTGCTTTCCTCAGGCTCTGTGTCAGAGGGAGGACATGGAGGAGAGGATCACCACACTAGAACGCAGGTAAACCCCCCATGCGTGCACGGCTCCCTTGACTAGCAATGACCTCACCGTTCACAACAGTGGTTCCCAGAGGACCGTGAAGGTACTCCCGGACCACACCTTCCTGCCAGCCCATTCCCCCATTAAACACATCCATACTGAATAATTCAAAGGAGCCTTCCCTCCCATGGAACGTTCCACAGCAACACATACAGTATGGACGGTAGCACTGCTCAGCAGTGGGGCATACGTTTCCTCTCTTTTGCTTGTGAAAGGTGTCACAACGCCTTGGTCTCGTGGTACGTCTGATGGTTCCACGTGGTATCGATGACTTGATGGTCTCTACTTGCATGGAACATATAGACTGTGAGGCAGCAGGCCCAGACCAGTAGTGATCTGGTGTTCTAGCACTTGTCTTAGCATTTCATATGTATATGTTGTACTAGCGCCACACGCTTCTCACTGTAACGACACACTTTTTCAACCAGATGTACTGCACATTTATCAGTCAGACACATGGATTTTCACTGTTTGAGGTAGAATAAGTAGTACTGGTGTAGTAGTAATGCCTGACAGTGTCGTAAGCCGTAGAGGTGGATCATGTCGTGTGGTTGCTCCGTGTTGCTGTCAGGTACCTGAGTGCACAGAGGGAGGCCACCTCCCTCCATGACATCAAAGACAAGCTGGAGAACGAACTGGCCAGCAAGGAGTCCCTTCACAGACAGGTGCCAAACCAGTGCATAGTCTACTGTATATACTGCATGTCTGTGTGTCTGTTGGAGGTGGGGGTGGGGGGGTTTTTGTAAGCTAGTACATTTGGAATGGCTTTATAGTTGCATCAGGGTCGAGACCCAGGCCTTAAGGTCCATCTGTGTGATTTGTGGCCGCCAGAGCGAGGAGAAGAACCGCCAGCTCCAGGAGCGTCTGGACGACGCCAAGCAGAAGCTCCAGCAGACCCTCCAGAGGGCAGAGACGCTGCCCGAGATAGAGGCTCAGCTAGCCCAGAGAGTCGCTGCCCTCAACAAGGTACCCAGTCACATCTGACTTCGAAGCACTACAGAGACAATAGGGAAGGTAATGGGTTTGATGGCGTATGTTTGTCTGACCCAGATCACAAGTCGACGTCCACTACATTTACCTGGGTGATTTATTTGTGTGCATGGAACAATGTGCCTACTGGTTTGATTGCTGATGATAATGACCATTAGTGTTGTCTTGGTTGCTCAAACTAGCAACTGCGTACTTTAAGAGTTGGTCCAAATTGGATCCCTTTTTCCCCACAAAAACATACTCTCACTGTGTTTAGGCGGAAGAACGCCACGGGAACTTCGAGGAGCGCTTGAGGCAGATGGAGGCCCAGCTCGAAGAGAAGAACCAGGAGTTACAGAGGGTACAGTCCCTTTTCATACATTAGCCTGATATGACACGAGTCCTGCTTTTGATCCATCCTCTGTGCTAAATATTGTCGTCCACTGTCGTGTGCCCAAGGCGAGACAAAGGGAGAAGATGAATGATGAACACAACAAACGTCTCTCGGACACGGTGGACAAGTTGCTGTCCGAGTCCAACGAACGCCTGCAGCTTCACCTCAAAGAGAGAATGGCGGCACTGGAGGAGAAGGTATGGCCGCTGTGTTCAGTGTGCGCAGAGCCTTCATCCTGAATAGTTCACTAGGAGTCACTCCAAGATGGCTGATGTTTGTGTTTGTTACTGTCCCTTCTAGAACGCTCTGTCAGAGGAGCTGTCAAATATGAAGAAGATCCAGGACGATCTTCTGGCTAATAAGGTATCCGCCCATTTGCTTTCACCGTGTTCGATTGATTCAGATGATGCTGATTGTGTATGGATGCATAAAAAACACTTGCCTGTTAGCATAGCCAGTTGTAAAAAAAAATTTGAAATGGTTTTACTAGAATGAACAATAAATTGAAGGAGTTATTGACAAGTACACAACGTTGACAAATGTTGTCTACCTGTGCCATCACATACTGCGTTTCTTCCTTCCCAGGACCAGCTGATAGCTGAGCTGGAGCGGATTCAACTGGAGCTGGATCAGCTCAGAGGCAGGCCTGGCTCTTCTTATTCCAGGTCAGCCACAGTGCAGCTTCAAGGGAATTCATTTAGAGAAATAAACATTCCACATAAGTCAACATTTACTCTCCCTCAGGGAAAAGTAATGCAGCCTTGCCATAGACTGCTATCTCGCTAGCTAACCTTTGTTTGCTCTTAAAGCTAGAGCTAAGTAATTATTCATGTGTAGAAATATCTGCCCGTAAAGCCTAAATATCATTGTAAAAATGATACATAAAATGGAATTCATGTGAGATTCATGTTTTGCGTGGCCTGCAATGGATTGTTTATCTTTCCCTGATGACGCACTTATTTTTTAACAGGCACTTGACTTGTTATGTGTTGATACACAAAGGGATTGGCGGGCCGCTTTGTCATGTTCAAAGGCGCGTGACGTAACCAATCAAACTTTGTGATTCCACCAAACCTCCGTAGGACGGGCAGCATGAGCTCACTTCCCTCCACCCTTTGTCGAAGATCTCTTCCAGGGAGTGCTTCAGAGCTGCGCTACCCCCAGGGCAGCGGCTCCCTCCCGGCCGGCTATGGGAACTCCTCTGGAGGAGTGGTGGTCAGGAGGGTGCACCGCGGCCGGTGGGCCCCCCCGAGGGACGACAGCAGCAAGGTGGGCGGGCGGGTGGGGGGTGGTGTGTGGCGTGAGGAGGAACCGTGGTGGTTAGGTGGCTAGGTACACTGAGCCAGCTGCTTTTAGTTACAGGACCAATGAGCCCATTCACAGTGTGGCACAGTAGTACAATGTGCACGTACAGCAACCCATACAGGGTATCTATGCCACCTGTAGTATCCTTTGAAGGATATTTTCAATTTCATAAAATGTGTATTGACCCAACATTATGGAACGAAACAGAACAGTTATCTGAACAGCCGTTTGGTTTTTGTGACAGTACGGAGAGTGGGACAGCGGCACCATGATGGGGTCCGGCTTCGATGGAGGTGTGGAGGGGGGCTGCTCGGACGACGAGGAGGAGAGGGAGACCCTGTTTGGCTCGGAGCTGCTCTCCCCCAGCGGGCAGACTGACGTGCAGACCCTGGCCATCATGCTCCAGGAGCAGCTGGAGGCCATCAACAAGGAGATTAAGTAAGGGGGGCCGAGCTGATGGAAGAGGTTTCAATGGGTTTATCTTTTGGTCCATTTGGACAATATCCAGATTCAGTCAGGTCAATGTTTGTTTTATAAAGACTGACGGTATCCTCACAGACCAAGAAACCTTAAAATGGATCCAACGTTAAATACCGAAACGTATGATTACCACCAGGTGAATAACACCATGTCGGGAAACGATTCCATTTGCTTATAAACTCTTATCATTATGAGGTTATGATGGTTTACTTGATATAAACCAAGACTCATAGTATTGCTTAGCTAATCCCTCAAGGATACCACATGTGTCTGCTCAACATCTCTTGCCTACAGTTCCTCCTCAGCAAATGACTTTTGCTTTGACACTAAAGGCAGTGACTCACGAATCCCTTTGTCTTCCTTGCCGTACTTTTCTCCTCTCCTCACTGGGGTGTTTTCACTCCCTCTTTTTATCTCACATTTTTTCTCTCACCTGCACCATGCCTTCCCACTCTCCATCTCTCACCCCGCCCACATCCCCTCTATGGACCTGCCCCCCTTTCCTTTTCTCCGCCCTACCCATTTTCCCTCCTTCGCCCTCCTCCTGTCCACCTCCTCCCCTCTCCTCCTCCTTTCCAGACTCATCCAGGAGGAGAAGGAGAGCACAGAGCTGCGGGCGGAGGAGATTGAGAGCCGTGTCAGCAGTGTGGCCCTGGACGCTCCCCCTCTGCCCCCCTCCTCCCTGGGCGGGGGTCGGGACAGCATGGGCCGCGGTTACATGACCCCGTCGCTGACCTCCTCCACCCTAGCGTCCCCCTCACCCCCAAGCTCGGGACACTCCACCCCTCGCCTGCCACACTCTCCCGCTAGGGAGACCGACAGACAGGTATTCAGGCTAAGGAGGCACATTCATCCTCACTGTACCAGACCACCAGACCACCAGACCAGTTGCGTTCAGTTTAGTTCCGTTCATAATATGTCCGTTGCTTTTGCTGTCACAGAATAGCAAAGAGGGTGACGACTGCAGGGCGCTAGCCCTCATTGACTCCACCCCTCCCCCGGTGCCGCGCGCACTGCGATTGGACAGAATGACCCACACTCACCCCGGGGCGGGGCTTGATGACCACCGGGAATTCCGCAGGTATAATACAAGGCTTAATGCCCAGTCTGTTAGAACGTCTTTGAAAACAGTTTATTTACAAAGTTGTGTTGCTGTTTATTGGTGACGCTATCCTCATTGAGGGTTTGTGTTTATATGTAAAGTCTTTCTGCGGATGGTGTCTCCACCAGTAGCCAGGATTCCCTGCACAAAGCCAGCAAGAAGAAAAGCATCAAGTCGTCCATCGGCCGCCTCTTTGGCAAGAAGGAGAAGGGGAGGATGGGAGGACCCGGCCGTGAGTCTGCCTCTCTGGGTCAGTGGAAGCAGCAGCGCCGCACTGCCATGCGTTGATGCACAGATTATTATCATATTATAGTCATCGTGAATTATCGTACCTCAGTGGTGTTGGACTTTTGAATAACCTTTAACCTGATTCAGCCTCGACGCCCTCTGACGACCTGGGTTCAGCTGACCCTCTGGGCCTGGCCAAGATGGGTACAGGAACTGTGGAGAAGGACCGCCGCAGCAAGAAGAAGTGAGCTCTACGTTCCCCATAAGTTAGATATCTTATGCCTGTGTTGTGCGTGCAGTAGTCGACGATTGTAAAGTAGTGGGTCTTTTTTATAGCCTGGGTGTAAAACCTAAGCAGACCCCACCGGTTGTTTTCTCTCCTTCACTTGCTCCGTCTGTTTCTGCTTTGCCTCCATAGACATGACCTGCTAGAAGAGGCATGTCGCCAGGGTCTACCCTTTGCCTCGTGGGATGGCCCTACTGTGGTTACGTGGCTCGAGGTACATTTCTATTCTATTCTATTCTATTAATAGCATTGTATTTTATTTATACAGCGCTTTCCTGAAAGCCAAAGCCACTATTCTATTCTGTTCTATTCTGTTCTATTCCATTCTAGTCTATTCTAGTCTATTCTATGACGATCTATCACAGTAGTGTTATATTGTAGTGTATTTTATTCTATCGTAATACATCCTATGTTGTAGCATAGCATGGCATATCATAATATAGTATAGCAAGGCATTGCATACAAAAGTATGGCAGGAACATTTTGTTCTATTCTATTCTATTTTCCGTGCTTCCCTGACAGCTGTGGGTGGGCATGCCTGCATGGTACGTGGCAGCGTGTCGTGCCAATGTAAAGAGCGGTGCCATTATGGCCAACTTGTCAGACACGGAGATCCAGAGGGAGATTGGCATCAGCAACCCTCTGCACCGCCTCAAATTAAGGCTGGCCATCCAAGAGATGGTCTCCTTGACCAGCCCCTCGGCACCGGCCAGCACACGCTCAGTGAGTGTACACACGCACCCACACGTTAACACAGACACTTACTCGCACATATAAACAGAGCAGAATTCAGAGCTACAAAACTGTAAATACACCCACACAGAATTTCTCAGAATGTTTTTTTTATCACTGACTGTAGGACAAATATAAAATTAGCAAAGATCGAATAAAAAAAAACACAAACACGCAGACAGATAGAAAGTCACTACATAAAAAAGAAAATGGTTTGACCCCCGTTTGGGGTGTCAAAGCAAAACAATAACAAATGTTTTTTTTGTCTCAGTCCACCAGTAATATTTGGATGACCCATGCCGAGATGGAATCCCTAACAGCCGCTACCAAACCAGTAAGTCTGACTGATTTTACTCCCGAATGGTCATTCAGTGTTGCCGCTCTCTACGTCGTCACTATTATCAAAGTCTTATCAATAAAAAATATTTTATTATTTTCATTAAAATGTTATGTTGAACAACCATCCAAGACCATACCCAAAGTAATCCAATTGACTGTTATTTTCTTTCTTTGTCTCTGATTAGGCGTGTATGGCTCCACCTTTCCCCTACTATCCCCCCAAAGTCTGCTGTATTGTAGCGTATTTCCCAGCTCATTCTCACTCACTAACACAACTATTCCTCCTTCTGCCTTTCCTCTCACTCCCCTCTCTCTGTCCCCTTTCTGAACCCCATTGATACCGCCAAACAACAAAAACATCTGGGTGCTCTTCCCTGCTCTGCCTCCATCTCTTCCCATCCTCTTTCTCTTTTGCCCCTCTTTTCCTCGCATCACGAAAGGAGGTGAAGGAGTTTAGCTGGGATCAGGTACGTGTATGTCGCTAGTAAAGAAATGTGCCCATATTTCCAATGGGCTAGAATGGGTGAACACACTGTGAGCTGGAGGTTGATTTATGGCGTATGCTTAATATGGAGGCTATGAGCGGGTGCTGGGGAGTGACTCGGGGACATTATTGTGCTGCTATCTATGCCACCTTCATCTCTCTTTCCTTATCTATTTCCCCTCCATCTCTCCTTGTCTCCTTCCCTCTGCGCCTCCCGTACCGGGTCCAGATCCTAGCCTACGGGGACATGAACCATGAGTGGGTGGGCAACGAGTGGCTGCCCAGCCTTGGCCTGCCCCAGTACCGCTCCTACTTCATGGAGTCGCTGGTGGACGCCCGCATGCTGGACCACCTCACCAAGAAGGAGCTGAGGGGACAGCTCAAGATGGTGGACAGCTTCCACAGGTTGGACACAGCGGGGTGGTCACTGTTTTTGGAACTATCTTGGCGCTTTTCTGTACAGCAGCAGTGCTGAGTGGAACCATACTGGCCTGGCTGGTCGGCTCCAGTAGTGAATGTTTGTGGAGCCCCATGGTGCGGATACAGGGACTGTGTGTTGTAGTGCGAGCAGATCAAGGTGTCTGTACTGCTTTGATTGACACCCGGCCCTCACACTTTTTCCTACTTGCTATTATGATTGACGTACATTTTTCAATTGTCGATTTCCCCTTTCTCTCCACAATCTCCACGATCTCGCTCTCTCTCTCTCTCTCTCTCCCTCTCTCTCTCTCTCTCTCTCTCTCTCTCTCTCTCTCTCCCTCTCTCTCTCTCTCTCTCTCTCTCTCCCATTATCGGTCTTATCCAGGGTGAGCCTGCATTATGGCATCATGTGCTTGAAGCGCCTGAACTACGACAGGAAGGAGCTGGAGAGGAGGCGAGATGAGAGTCAGCACCAGAGCCAAGGAGAACCCTCTGGTGACTTTACACTTCCACTCTTTTATACAGTGTAGTATTGTGTTGCATACATGTCCGTCTTAGCCGTGTTCCTTTTCGTCACTCTGCCTTGTTCTACGTGTCCCCCACAGACGTTGTGGTATGGTCCAATGAGCGAGTGATGTGCTGGGTGCAGACCATTGGCTTGAAGGAGTTTGCGGACAACCTATCAGAGAGCGGGGTCCATGGTGCACTGCTGGCGCTAGACGACACCTTTGACTACACCGACCTGGCCCTCCTACTGCAGATACCCAATCAGAACACACAGGTGCTCCCCCTCCCTTCCAGCGCAGTCCAACCCCTGACTGATCAGAAGACATTTAACGTGTGACTGACATCTCAGTCCACTCATCTGCAAAGAGGCTGTAGCACCACGCCTGGTGTTCTTTATGTCCAGCTACACAATCTTGATCATAAAAGACTTAATAATCTTAATTATTATCTTGAAGGTCTAATTCTCTCTCTCTCTCCTCTCTCTCTCTCTCTCTCTCTCTCACTCTCTCTCTCTCTCTCTCTCTCTCTCTCTCTCTCTCCATCTCTCTCTCTCCAAGGCAAGGCAACTTCTGGAGAAGGAATACAATGCCCTTATTGCCATGGGAACAGAAAGGAGGCCAGATGAGGTAAAAGGCAGCTGATTTGGAAGATTTAGAAAATCACGATAGTCATGATAATGCAAATGTTTTATACTACGGTAGACGTGGACAGGGTTCACACTGGCTTAACAGGTTGCATAGAGAATAGGTTATTCATTACAAGTATTTGGGATTGGATCTGTCTCCAAAGATTTCTGATGAACCACACCTTTCTTTTAAAACAGAAATGGATGTGAATTAATGGCAACACTCACAATATTCTTTTTTACAGACATTACATTGTGACAGCATTTGCCTCACATTCACATTGGTGTACACTAAACTAAATGACATACTGCTGACGTACTACACAGTAGTTTTTAGGTACTGTTAGAACTCTAGTAGCATATAATTCCAATCTTCGTCTGAACAGTTCGGCCAGGACGGGACTAAAACGTTTACGCGCTCACCCTCGTGGAGGAAAATGTTTCGAGAGAAGGACCTACGGGGTGTAACTTCCGACTCTTCGGAAACGTTACCCGCCAACTTCCGTGCCTCTGCCATCTCCACCCCTTCTGTCACCCTGAGGAAAGTTCAGAGTGAAGGTGAGCTGCTGGCCTCATCTTTCCCTGTCCCATACTGTCACACTGTGAAATACTGCCCGCCAAGAAAGGAAGGAATCCAGTACTTTGTTTAAAACAACTGCTTATTTTAGGATCTGATTACTAGGGTGCTAACATGGGCGTACTTTCCTCCATTGACAAAAAAGATCTGATCTGTATCTGATCTGAAAAATAACTGAACAGGATCAATGGGACTTGGCAGCATATTTGTTATTACAATACGTAATGTCCACGAAAACACACCTAGTTGCATTAGAAGAACTTTTTTCAATAAAAGTAATCCTGCATTGGCTTCTCTCACTGTTGTTTGGTGTTATGGAATTTGACCCTATAGGTGCTAAAAACTCCCCCTGCACACTTTGTTTTTCAGTGAACTCTGGTCCGAGGGGTGAATCGGGATCAGTGAGAACCTATTCTTGCTAAAGGATAAGCACACCAGGTGAGAAAATTGTGTGAAAGGTTTTATAAGAATACGTCTTTTTTTATTCCGTCAATTCAATTTCCACATGATCAACAGACATTTGTTTCTATGTAGGTCAAAAAGAAAAGGCTTGTAAATAAGGTGTCATATGGTTTTTTATTGTGCATTATTTTTGTTTTCCAGAGTCCTCTCCCCTATTCCTTCCCCTAAAAAAGGATCTCTGTTTTTAAAGAATCAAAATGGAGGGTAGAACCAACCGGACCCATGTGGGAAGTCGTCGAGATCAAGAAAAATGAGTCAACGCTTTCCAAAAAAATATATACAATAGAGTGAGTGAATGTCTGTTTGTCTGTCTTTCTCTTTCTCTCTCTCTCTGTCTTGGTCCACAGTTGTGGCATGAAGCTGTTTGATGATTTAGAAAATGACTCCATCACCCATTTGTATGTACTTCCTCGGTTGTTAAGTGTGACATGGCAATATTGAAACGTTGACTCCATATATATTTTTTATTGGAAAGTAAAATGCATTCCAATTCTGCTAAGCAGAATTATTGCCCCACCCCCCCATCCCCCTCCCCCCAGTTGATGTTTCTTTGGCTTGGAGTGGCAACAGAACACATTGTTTAAAGAAGATCGTAGTGCTATTGTTAGACAGACAGAGGGAGAGGGAGCTAGTGCCAGGAGTTTTAAACGGAGAATATGTGAGTGTTCATGGAGGGACGAGACTTGTATGTTTTTAAGCCATAAGAGACAATACGAGATGCACAATGCGACCAGGAAAACAATGGACAATTAGTAAAGTGCATTTTGACAAAATCATGAAAAAAGTAAAAATGTTTATGTTAATATGCATGCCAAAACCAACAATTTTAGATTGAGAGTAATGATATCAATCATCTAACAACGTGAAAGCTTGAGTAAGAAATTTGTAAAATGTGTGTATTTTATTTTGTATCATTTTTTATGATAACAGCTATTGTATGTATGTATGTATGTATGTATGTATGTACAGTACGTATGTATGTACAGTACGTATGTGTGTATGTATTGATCTGTATGTTTATTTCATACCTAGTTAAGACTGACAGTAATTTCATTTTAGGTTGAAAAGTAAATACGTTTTAAATTATGGACATTTAAGATATGCTACTTGTATGTGTACATTTGAAAAACAAATTGTGTTATGATTTAAATTAATATTAATAATGGAGAGTAGTGATGATAATTGAATATAATATGATAATAATAATGATAATGATTGTAAAAGCTGTAATTAAAAAAGAATACCTGTTAAATGCTACTGAATGGGAATGGACTCATTTTATTGCAAGATGTGGTACCTACCAGGTGTTGATCATGTAATCAAAGATAAAGGCCCTGCAATTTATTATTACAAGTTCTGTTATGCTGCCTCACAAACATCTACAGCCACATAAGGAACTCAGCAGTCTAGCCTACTGTATTCTGGAGAATTCTTTGTTTGTAATAGAACACATTGAAACCACAAACATTTAAACGTGCTCCATTTGTCTCATTTTAACAAAACCGATATGCCAACAGATTTTTAAATAGCTTTTGAAGTGTAAGGCAGTGCCATATATACACACAAGTTGCAAGAAGAACAATGTCTAGCACAGTAGGCACCTTCAGTTACTAAAATAACTTCATTAGGATCCAATTAAGTCAGAGCCATCTTCCATTCATAAGCCTTTTAATCTTCAAATAAACATCAGTGGAATAAAGAATGAACGTCAACAATTCATTTTTCAATTAGTCAAACTTGGTATGAAAATGTAGGGCTGAAAGGGGTTATTTCACACAAATTGAGTTCAGACTACTTCCAGTAAGGCTGGCAATAGTGTGACTACCCTACTGGAAAAGATCTGTAAAAACCCCATATGTTAAATCTACAAAAATCCTATATGTTGACTGTATAGTTTAGTATGGATGAAACATGCTTAAAACATATAGGAATTCATATATGAATTCATGCATGATTATGGCCCCTTTTGTATACAGTGAAACATAAGAATTTCATATGATATCTGTAAGTCTAAAGACAATAAACATGTGAGGTTCTTATATGTGCCACAGGATGATTTGCGTAAGAAACAAATATAGTTCTCACAAAACTTTTACCCCATTAACGTATGTCAACATATATAAAATGAATAGGAAAACAACATGATATATGTATGACTCACATTTTAAACACATATGGTTTTCATATGTTCCACTCAATGAATTGTGTGAGAAACATATATATTTCTCACAGGATTTTGACCCCATTTATGTGTCAACATATACAAAAGGTATATGAAAACATTATAATATATGTATAATTCACGCTATAAACATATATGGTTTCTTATGTTTTCTTATAGGTCCCACTGCATGATTTGTGTAAAAAACATATTAATTCTAACAAAATTATTTACCCCATTTGTGTAATCATATACAAAATGTATGTGAAAACATTATAATATATGTTTGAGTCGCATTATAAACATATATGGTTTGTATCTGTTCTTGTTAGTCCCACTGCATGATTTCTGTAAAAAACATATTAGTTCTCACAAATTATTCACCCTATTTATGTATGTCAACATATACAAAATGTACATGAAAACTAAATAAAATCTCTATGATTAGCATTTGAAACATATATGGTTTTTATGTGCCTCAATCTATGAAAAGTGTAAGGAACATATGTTTATTAAATTAGCACACCATTTTAATATGGTAACATGTTAGAAAAGAATGAGAAATCCCAACATTTGTGTATTTAAATAATATATTTAATCCAGGAAATGCAAAAATGCGAAGTGCAGTGCACCTGACCAAAACATGCTGTGATAAACAGACAGACATCATTATATGTTATAACGTCAATATATATTTGTGATGGTTCTTCTTACTTTGGGATTGTACTGGAATGTTTTAAAATGAATAAATATTGTAAGCCCTGACGACAAATGAAATACAAAAATGTACAACAATGTGTAGGAAAGTGTAACAAACAATAAAACCCATAAATTATTCATGACACACACTGAAGTCTTTCGTAATATGGGTGATTCATGTCTTTCTATATGCAAAATGTCTGTTGAGATAGATACTTTATTTATCCCCCGGGAGGGAAATTACAGAAATCATAAAATATACATAGGCTATACAATAAAATGTATAGTACTGACATATACAATTTATACTAGAATTCAGTAGTTTTTGAAGCATTGTAGTCATTGTAGAATTGACTACTGTGAACTATGAATGAACACACAAAGTTTAAATCAACTTTCAAAAGTGTTTGAATTCTGTAAGCCAATTTAGTGCCACACAGATACATCATTTAACATAAACAATTCAAATAAGATCTCGATGTAATATTTTATATGGAGTTCCTTATGTTTAAGAACCTCTGTATTCTAGTAAGAATTGTATATGCTAGTTTTATACAATTTTTCAATTTATATGTTTTGTATATAGAGTATATGTATCCTGTATGATTTTTACAGATCTTTTCCCGTAGGGTAAATAAAAGCTAAGTGTGTCTCAGCCAAGGCCAAAATATACAAAAATGGTCATCATGAACTTTCCAATGACAAATGGGGACATAGACAAGTAGAAAAGCATGCACATCCAAGTGATCAATGTTTAGTGCTACACAGACGGACATGTGAAAAAAATAGTCTGCACGCTAAATAATACTCTCAATGCAAATGTATTACCATCCTGGTGAAGTTTGAAGCTTCTGAAAAAGAGCTGGACGCTCAAAACATCACCAGGGTGGTAATAAATTTTCATGGGAGCAATGTTTATTGTGCTGAGTTTATTTACTTGTTTTTACCATAGACAAGAGTTACTGAGATTTTTGTAGCATCTCTTTTGTGAGTATATAAAAACAGTATTATTATTCCCTATGGATAAATGTATGGAGGTCTATTCTATGTACGCTGTACGAGTGGGTGTGTGGGAGTGTAGGAGGATGTTTCTCTTCGGAGAAGCTGGAGAACATACTAAAGGCCACAACTGTGTTCTGGGCTTCATCATGAATGGGTGCCAGTGACGATTACCGGCACCTTCTCAACGCAGCTGGAGTTAAGTAAACATTTATTTTGAATGGTCGTAAATCAGGAAGAACGTTAAACCACTTCGCACCCCCGCTTCCAAAACACACACACACACACACACACACACACACACACACACACGCATACACACTAAGGCACACTCTTACTGACACATAAGAACACAAACGAACACAAACACTCTGAAACCACACCAAACACACTTTATGACATTATCTTGTCTCCTACGTGCGGCATGTCGCCATCATGTATGGGAAAAAACACCCTTGCATGAGATCCCCCAAATAAATAAAGAGGCTTGTCAAAAAGTGTATATACTGAAACGGAAATGGACAATTAATGAATCCAGTTATTTCCCGTTGTTGTCATTATGACTATGAGTGTGACACCAGAGTAATACAAGTGTAAGTCATTTATTTTTCAATCCAGGTCCAAAAAGTGGAGTAGGTTAACTATTCATTACTTCATGTACACAGTACCCATCCGTCTCTTGATTTGTAGAGCTGACAGTTACATTTACTTGAGTTTTCTGTACACGTTTTTCCCCTGAATCTTTTCCCCTGAGTCATCAATGTCTTATGTGTGGGACCTCCCACCGCCACTGATAATGGCTCCTACAAATTCCCTATATAAGAACCAGCCCCATGCAGATGTTTAGAACCTAAGCCAACAGAGCTCATAGCGATTTTTTGTGTTTTTTATTCTATACATTTATTTATTATCTATTTATTTTATTTATTTTCCTTTCACTTCGGATTCTGCTGTAATAAAAAGAAAACATCGTATCTGGACCTGAGGGGCTAAAGTGTTTATATTTTGTAAATACATTTTTAGTTTGAAGAGCTTTTGCCCTGCAATTATCTTTCCTCGATGTTCTTAAGTGGACACTACTCCTCCTTCTCTTTTGCTGTTTTTTTCTTGTCCTTCCTGCCCCTCTCCCTGCCATTCTATATCCCTGACTCCAGCCCACTTCTGTCCCTGGGTGACCAAGTGAGGCAAAGGCATCTCTACACAGGTACTGAGCACACTTTTACCTCCTTCAAGTGTAACCAACATACGATCTTGAGTAAATGGTGAATTTGTCTTTTAGTTAACACAAAGAGTCTGAATGTAACTGTCTGCATTTTATGCAATAGTATGGTTTTACAAGTCCTTGTGTGACATTGTGTGATCATGTTTCTTTTGTTACAGGAAACCACAGAAAGTCGATGTTTCTGGAGATGAGCCCGGATGGGAGAGTATCAGGGACTCCTGTCCAGACCATTCACAGTGAGTGCTTCAGAACATGGCAGATCAAGGAATAGGCTGTCAGACGTAATATGGGCATAATGCAATGCATGTTAGGCCAAACAAATATGCTATTACATACATGAAGTCTGAAACAAACAGTTCTGTTGATGTTTCTTCAGTCCAGGACAACTAATAGAGATTGTATGTTCTATTATGATCATTATAAAAGTCAAGGATTTTAAAATCCATTATGCTAGAGCAGTACCGTAGTTACAAGGCATTGTTAGTCATACTCTGTATCACATAATAGATCATCAATAGAGGAAAGATGATCTTGCCCTTAACCAGTGTTTCTTTGTGTAGGTGTGCTGGAGTTGAGATCGAATAAGCCTGGTGTGACCATAATCAAGGGGGTGTCTTCCTCTCTGTACCTCTGTGTGGACAGTGCAGGCAACTTGAGGGGACAGGTAAAACAAAAGAAACACAGCTACCTACCAAATCTAGACTTGGAATACTTCAGATTTATTTTGTCTTTGCATTTATCTCTACTTTTGATACACATTGCTTCATATAAAGTATTTCTGAGGCTAGTTTTTATTCCTGTATCTTTTTGTGATTTATAAATTTTTTCTCAGAGCCAGCACACTGAAGCAGACTGCAGCTTCAAAGAGCTACTGCTGGCGGATGGCTACACTCAGTTCCACTCCTTGCACCATGGACTTCCTGTGTCCCTTGCTTTGAAGTTCTCCACTGGGCAACATGCACTCCCGTTCACTCAGTTCCTACCCATGAGGAGCAACGGTGTCCCCCTCAGTGTGACAGAGAATGTATTGGACCACCTTTCATATAATCAGTGGAACGTAAACCTAGACTCAGATGATCTCCTGGGGATGCATCGCAAGGCAAGTGTAAGTCTTCAGTCCCCAGAGGATTAAGAGAGAATCCAAACCTATTTATTGTTCATTGAATGAACTGCAAGGTGTTACGCCTTGATTTATTGTACCTCTTATTTGAATTATTTATTGTTACATTGTGTTATATTTAATTATATTGTGATTTATATTTTCATATTTAAACAAGCCTTGAAACCATGTCTAAGAACTACATGTAATTGGTGAAATTGCTATTTACCTATTAATAGGCACAAAGCTGAACACATACGTGTGTATTTGTGTTAATACATGATGCGTTGATATTGATAATGAAGATTGTTTCTAAATTCAAAAGTGAATGAGAAACAACAAATAAAGTGTGATTTTGATTAAAAAAAAATCCTCACCAGGTTTATCCTTAAACATGATTGTCAGTGAGCACGCACACATCGAGGGATCACACAGTAGTCAAAGCAGGGATCAGAAATTACTGCATAGAGATTTTAAAATATCAGAAGCACAGTTAGCCGGAGTATGAGAACTAGAACAGGACTCGGTTGTAAAATACACAACATAAATAGCTCAGTGTACGGGCTGAGTACTAGACTGTTTAAATCAGCACATTGCTTAGGGAGCACAGCATAGCTGGGTGAAAAACCAATGAGCTGAAAGATGCATAGCATGTGTTTGGATTGCTCCCTTGTGGAGAAAATGAGTAATGCCGTAAATGTCTGCAGCCATGAAATCACTGCCATTGAGTTCAAGTTCAAAAATAAATGCTACATATGTTTTCCTAACATGCTAGCTTTATTGAAACATCCTAGGTATGTACAGTCTGGTGTATTACAGTCTGATGTTTTATAGTCCTAGGTATGTACAGTCTGGTGTTTTATAGTCCTAGGTATGTACAGTCTGGTGTTTAACAGTCCTATGTATGTACAGTCTGGTGTTTAACAGTCCTATGTATGTACAGTCTGGTGTTTAACAGTCCTATGTATGTACAGTCTGGTGTAGTACAAAAAGCTTTCATTTGACCACCTGGTTGTCCAAACCAGGGTTTATGTCTTTCGCAGGACAGTCAACTTGAAAATGTATGGCAGTTTATTGAGGTGCCTTTTTTAACTATTTGAACAATTGTTAACTGCATTTGATGTAGAGAGTGGTTTGCTACAGTGCCAAGGGTCTTAAATGTCCTGATAACACTACACATTATGGGAACAGAAACATCAAGATCTCTTCAGATTGGAGCCTTGAGATATTGTCCTTGCCTGGGTACAAGTTTGTGTCTGACCTCCTCAGATAATTCTCCTGCTTTTTCAGTTTTTTGCTGTTTTCTCCATTTTCATTGCTGTACCCGGCCCTTTTGTGTCGTTAAACTGGCTGAAAAATTGTGCACCACACTATTACATCATGAGTCATTGGGAATTTTATTGTCGATTAAGCAAATATTTTGTTAATTTGTCAACTTTCTATGTTTTATTCCACTGCAAACCAAAGAAATACATTTGTGTGAAAATGTAAAAATTGCAATTATCTTCAGGAATAAATGTTGCCTTTTTTTTAAACAAGTGCAATGGTGCCAGTTTGAACGGTCATGACTGTACTACCTTGAAACTGTAGACAATGCTAGCAACTACCGTTGGTTTCTTAATTTGAAGAACAGTGTACAGTGCTTGTCATCATATTTCAACAAAGTTCTCAAATTAGACATCTGACCTTAATCCCATACAGCAACTTAGGTGCTCATGCAAAAGTATTGTAAGCCAAATTTGACAAATATACTCCAAAGTCACTTTAAGCAGACAGTAGCTGTGCAAATACTGTAGGCTACTTGTCCTTGCTCACACATCTGAATAACAGGCCAATGGTTTTAGGGGCATTAAAAAGGCTATAAGCTAAGGTTAAACTGCTGCTAGACTTATCATATTAATCAATAAATAACACTTCTTACAGTATGGACAGTAAATCATAAATAACAAATATGTGTTAGGAAAATAAATTTAATAAAATCTTTATTCAAAACTATAGTTACAGAAAGGTTGCCCTTTTTACTATAATGTACTTTTTCAACTCTTAAAATAGATGATAGTCCGTTATGATAGTAAGTAATACAATAGCGCTATAAAATACATTGCGAAACACATCAGCTCTAAGGAAATGTGAACTTGACAGCACTAAGAATAGTAAACTTGACAGCTCAATACATTTCAGTGTATACAGTCTGGTGGCTGATTACTGAGCTCCCGTTGAAAATCCTCTGCTGTTTTATAACCTGTTGTAGAATATTTTGACATGCTTGGTTGGTGGATTGCATTGTTTTCACTCTTTTCTCAAACATGTTCTTCAGACCATCGTTTGTCCTCAGTTGCCTAAGTGCTCTTTCACAGTCCATTTAAGGGCAACATAAAGGACGTGTATTTGATCTCTAGCAAAGAAAAAATAACTAAGACATTAGAGTTTCAAGGCACTGAAATCCTTTGTGCATTCAAATTCAAACGCAAGTTAGACAGATTAATAATTTACAAATCTTGGAAAAACAACAACATATCACTCAAGCTATAAATGATTCAGATGTGACATAAAAATGTCTGTCTCTTATTTTCACAAGTAACTTGAATTTGTATCAGTTCAGTCTATATCTGATGTCTACAGTGTATTGGACTGACTTTGTTATTTCACACCACTTTGCTTGTTCCTTTTTCCTTTCTTTCACCTTCTTGGTTTCTCAGTCTTCTTTAACCCCCCTCCCTTCCCCCCCGCCCCCACATCCCAGCTGCCTTCTTGTTACACCTGAGTCACCAGCGGTTCTCTCAGGTTCATGTTCACCCCTTTGGACACCAGAGTATGCCCAGCACAGAGTCCCCCTAACAAAGCACCATTCAAAGGGTTGCAGATGCCCTCAATGGCGTAGTAATCCCCCTCCGTCTCCCCATCCCCTTCCCCCATCCCCTCCCCGTCGGGCTCCTCATCCTCCCAAAGCGACGTCTTGATGTGTGTGTACTCTGTGCTGTCCTCGCACTCCGTCTCGCGGTGGTAGAAGTAGCTGAAGTTGGACACGATGACGGGCACGGGCAACGAGATGGTCAGCACGCCGGCGATGGCGCACATGGAGCCCACCATCTTCCCCCACACGGTCTCCGGGTACATGTCGCCGTAGCCCACCGTCGTCATGGTGACCACCGCCCACCAAAAGGCGTGCGGTATGCTGACGAAGGCCGTGTTGGGGTGGTCCCCCTCGGCAAAGTAGATGGCGCTGGAGAAGAGGATGACGCCGATGAAGAGGAAGAAGATGAGCAGGGCCAGCTCCCTCAGGCTGGCCCTCAGCGTCTGGCCCAGGATCTGGAGGCCTTTGGAGTGGCGCGACAGCTTGAAGATCCTAAACACCCTCACCAGCCGGATGACCCTGATGATGGCCAGGGACATGCCCGGCGTGGCCTCCTCGTCTTTGGCCAGCTCCGTGCCCAGCGTGATGAAGTACGGCATGATGGCGGAGAAGTCAATGATGTTCATCACGTCCTTGAAGAAGTGTATCTTGCTGGGCGACGAGATGAAGCGCATGAAGAGCTCAAAGGAAAACCAGCAGATGCAAATGGACTCCACGATGAAGAAGGGGTCCATGAAGACGCTGGTGGGGAGGGGCCAGTGCTCGGACACATTCTTGGCCTGTGCGTGGTATCTGTAGAAATACTCCTGTAATGGAGAGGACACAGCAGTGACTGCTTGGTACCAATACGGAGAGTACACACGGTGGTAAGGTAGACATTCTGAGTATCCCTAACTTGGAATTCTAATTTCTGTATTGTCAGTTTCTGTGATATATATACTCATATTTCTTCAACTGAACGGGATCATACAACCTGTGAAGCTTGGTTAGGCAATCCATAAAACAAAGAATCATAATATTTTTTTCAAATCGGCCTTACACAAACAAATGACTGTTTCTGTTGCAAACAAAGCACATCCAAAGGAACTGGGGAAAGTATATGTAGAAAGACATTTCCTTTCAACGCCTTTTCTTTACTGACACCAACCTGGCTCTCAACAACTCAGCTTGTCAAATATAAAATGTAAATCGCTTCCATCTCTCATGTTTTCTGATCTTTCACATTCTTTTCCCAATGTTTTTCCAACATTTTCTCTGTAGCCTACTCTTTGTATCTTACACTGAACTAAGAAGATCTTAGAGGACTTGAAAGCTGGCAGAGAGGGGTATAGAATTTTAGTTAAACTAATAAAACATTTTTGGGAAACTCTGCTGACAGAGTAATTTCAATTGCCTGTAATTGCTAAACATTTCTAAAATCTCTGGAAGCTACAGTGCAGCTTAACAATGCTGTCAGAATGTCAGAATACTGTAGAGTGTCGATCAGGAAGAAGGTTGACAGGTAGGCAAGGGTAACACCGCTATTTCACAACTCCCGCTAGATGTTTTGACAATCCTTTTTTTTAGAAACAAATCTATCATTTCATGTCTCCTTATCTGCTAATAATTAGCAACCAATGCCTAATATGGTGTATCAAGTAACCACTAGAATTCTTGCCTCGTTGTCTATGTGTTGGTTTATTAGTGGGTGCTGAAATATTGACCTTTCAATAATTAGGGAACATCGTTTACAAGAAAGGACCAAAGGTTGCGCCATCTCAGTAGGGAGCCATCTTGTTTGTTGGAACGGTCATAAAAGTGTTTGACACTGACGTGTGTGGCTTTGAGTTACAGTCTGTTTGGTGCCAGTCCACCTGACTGGCAATCTGTCATTGCCAGTGAGTATAGTGTATACATGTATAGTATATTTTTATTGACTGTACTTAAGTGTATGGTAACAAAATACTTAAGAATGTATTGTTAGATTCAAGATTGAAAAAATATTCAAAAATATTCAAAAACAATTCATTGCCTTCAATTGAATTTGCTGAATCTAAGCTAAATTCTTTGTGTGTCCCAGTAGCATATCCGTCCCTTATTAATAAGTCTGGGCACTATGTGTTGATGTGCAGTGAGGGCTGTCCTGGGACTATATATAGCTCCACGAGATCTCCCAAGTGAAACATGAGAGCGCCGCGCCACGCCATTCCCTATCCATCTACGCCGCTGTTGCTACTCCAACTCCCTCTGTGCTGTCGCCGCGCGACATAGTCCACACGCCTCAGTGGGCCTGCCGCTCACTGAAGAGGGGAGGGGGGGTTACAGCAGTTTCCTGGCAGGCTCCCGTGTGCAAAGATCGCGACAGCCTAGCGCAGCAGTCCCGGAGGAATGTGTGAACGGTTAACATGACACAAGCGCGGCCTCTTATCTCTGCGAGACCTTTCTGTCCTAAGTATCCAAGCTCACCTTCTGTTCACTCATTGTGTGACCTTTCCTTTGCCCGGCTTACTTTTACATGCTCCAACTTTACCCCCTTATATTTGAGTCCCAATCCCCACCCTTTGCTCCTTTTACCCTTTCGTGCCAGCCCCCTCACCCCAATCCGAGGGGGATCAAATTTTACAGGCGACTAAAATAATCACACCGTCAGCCTCTCCCTACCTCTTACCCTGGTTTACTTCTCAACCAGTCAACCCATAAGTTGTCACTCAGTAAATACTTTTTCCCCTCGAATACACTTTGGGATAGTAGTCCCCAAGTGGTATGTTTACCTCAACAGCTGGTGTGATCATGTTACCATTTGACACATGTAATTGCACCTATCCCATTGTCCACCTTGGGGAGTAGAGGTACTTGATCTGTGTTCTCTAAATCAGCTCAACGGTGTTCATACATATATTTTCATTTGTGTATATACGTATATATATATATATATATATATATATATATGTTGATTCATACATTATTCAAATAGCCCTTTTAACTTGAGCTGACACAAAGATTGATGGGACGACACAGGCAAAAATGTGTCTTCATGACGCACTGGTACTCATCTGTCTTCCCTGCTATCCATGTTCAACCCTTAACTCTTCTAAAAATTCCATGAAATATTCAGCAGGTATTAAGTGAGATTGTGTCAAGAATGTATTTAACTCAGTTAATGGCATCACTGCTTCTCTCTCATCATGTGAGGATTGCACCTCCCTAATTGTCTGCGCGGGGATAATGAAGTTATTGGAAATTAAATTGACTTGTTCTCCATCTTTCAAAGCTCCTCTTACCTTCATCTTTCCCCAAACAAGCCCTTACCCCCTCTTCCCATTTCCTGAAATTCCTAATCTCTTACAACCTCTCAACACTCCATTGCTGATTCCACTCTATCGCCCATGCTGGGAATGTTCCCCAATAGCCCAAGACATCTTCGTTCATCCCATGTGCGCTAAGCAACGTCCCCCAAAGGATCCTTACCTCCCGGGACTCCTTCTCGTTCCTGAAGTCGGGCAAGGTCTCCAGGCAGAAGATGAGGATGGACACCACGATGACCATGACACTGATGATGGCAATGATGCGGGCTCCCCCTGAAGACTCCGGGTGCTCAAACAGCATCCACAGTTGCCTTTGGAACTCGTTGGTCGGCAACGGTGTCTCCTCCTCCTTAGGGAAGCCCTCGTCCTCTCTGAAACGCGCCATGATGTCTTCGCCCAGCTCGTAGAATAGCAGCTCGTCCATGAAGACGTCCAGCGGCACGTTGGCGGGCCTGCGAAGCCTGCCGCCCGACTGGTAGAAGTACAAAATGGCATCGAAGCAGGCTCTGTTGCGGTCCAGGAAGAGCTCGTTGCGCAGGGGATCGAAGTAGCGAAGCCGTCGCCGAGGGTCGCCCAGCATGGAGTCGGGGAACTGGGCCAGGGTGCGGAGCTGGGTCTCATAGCGCATCCCTGACACGTTGATGGCCAGCCTCTCACTCAACGCCCAGCCACCCTTCCACATTGACCCGGAACGCCGGGTCTCCCTTAAGCTCTCCTTCTCAGCCACCTTGTCCTCTTTGGCGCCCTTCTCCTCGCTGTTCAGTTCGTTCTTCAGGCGTTTGTCTGTCTCACTCTCGCTGTAGTCGTCCCCACCTCCTCCGTCACCCTTTTTGTCCACGTTCTCCATCCCTGCTCTCGTGCCGTGCCCAGCAATCCTGCTTCTCACTGCTGTCTATGTGCTGCAAGTGTGGACGTCTGTCTGAAATAAAGGTTAGGAGTTCAATGGGTTTATGACAAAAACTGTGAATACGTTGTAACAACACATGGGCACATATGATAAAGATATTACCCAGGACCTTGCAGATGAAGCAGTTTTGTACAAGAGCTACTGCAGCGGAAGCCTTAGTGTTGAACTAAATAACAGTTGATTGCATTACATATACTGTATCTAAGAGACTAAAGAGGTGTGTGACAACAAGTAGCATACAACTACCATCAACAATGTAATTAATAGATAGTAAACTGTGCCAGGGCACGTGGACATTTCGGAACATTAAATGATTGGTAATAGCGAGGAGACCAGCACCCCTCTCTGTAAGTCTGGGGGTTGACATGCACAGTTAGTACGACATTGGCTAGATATAGAAAACATCACTCACTGAGTGAAAAGCAGATGCTGACAGAAACTACCGTTCGAATGGAAAGTCACATTGTCTGTCTCCGATGTCTTTTCAGGACTTATCTGTCTTTCACGCTGTCATCCTGTACATCAGTCTCTCTGTCCTGGGTTGAGGTCTTTGTATGGCTGTTCTCACACCTCATTGGACACCCTCCACTACTGACTTTCACCTCAGCAGCCGGGTCGGACACAAACTAAGTCGCTGGTAGAACATCCACGATCCTGTACTTTGCTCACTGTCTCATGTTGTCCATCTTGAGATTTTCAGGAATGCCGTCCTGTTGAAATTGAATCTGCGTACCCCTCCGCGTCCTTTCCCTCCCTTTTCGCTCTAAGCCGGGGCAACCTTCACCGCAGCTCTCAAATGTCACCCCCTCTGCCCCACACTGCTCCTTGGTGTTGGCCTCCCCTAACAAGCATGGTTGGCTACTGGCAGCAACAAGGCCACTGGTTGTCCTTACAGTTTAATAGATACTAATTGAATTATCAGACAGAACAAAGTGATAATCAGACAGATCTAACAAGTATATTGTTCTGTCTCAGGTCAACACTGTTCTTTGTTGTCAATGTAATCCAGTGAATAAGTGCAAAGCTTGTACTGGATATTAACAAGTTCCCATAAAAAAGGTTGTACATTGTTTTTCTAAAAGATAATTTGTAGAACTTAAATTAATACCATGTCACAATTTAGTAAGTTGGACTAGATTGAACAAGACGTGTGAAGTGTAAATCTCCCTAAATGAGCTGTCATAGAACAAAGTATGTCCTGATGAATCTTATTGACCTGGCAGGCCCTTTTCAAACACATTGTGTGTTATGTTCTAAAAGGCCTGATAAAAATAGCAAAACAAGGGAGCAAACCAAAAGCCAAAAGTGGAGAAAGTAGTCAAAACTAGAAATGCATTTCCCTGCGCAAATGTGATGTGATGCATGCAGTTATTCAACTGACCGCCTTAGCGCGCAGAACCTACCCCTGCAGCACAAGCGGACTGCGGTCCAAACTCTTGTTTGTTGACAAGGGGGCTTATTATTGCCGCTAGATCGGTAGTGCCTCTTCATCATAATATAATGGTGGACACATATGACATAAAGTACTACCATTTGGTTATATTTTAAACAAGGTCAGGCTTTCACCGACAATGCTTTAATGTGTTAAAAAAGTATGCATTTAGTTCAAAACAGGGTATAGCGCATGAGCAGTGATTTCTCCCTGTCAAAATGGGCTACTATTCAATTGAGGTAGCCTA
>JAVQIZ010198674.1:0-21592 GCA_036023535.2 Galaxias brevipinnis | reverse complement strand
GAAACACAGGTCCCGATGCGCTAAAAAGCAAACATGGTCAAGTAATGTCGCATTGTCATGTTGTCAGTTTTACTGACGTTTCTTTGTGCTTGTAAGAGAAGAAAGGAATGCAAAAATAGGCACTGACAGACGAAACCATTTGCCTCTCTCTCTCTCTGTGTCTCTCCTCACTCAGCCCTGGTTTGCAGTGCCTGTCTCTCTGTGTGTCTCTCTCTGTGTCTCTCCTCACTCAGCCCTGGGTTGCAATGCTTCTCTCTCTCTGTGTGTGTCTCTCTCTGTGTCTCTCCTCACTCAGCCCTGGGTTGCAATGCTTCTCTCTCTCTCTCTGTGTGTCTCTCTCTGTGTCTCTCCTCACTCAGCCCTGGGTTGCAGTGCCTGTCTCTGTGTGTCTCTCTCTGTGTGTCTCCTGCTGCAGCTGTGTGTCTCTCTGTGTGTCTCTCTGTATCTCTCCTCACTCAGCCCTGGGTTGCAGTGCCTGGCATATAAATAGAGAAAAGAAAGTTGGGGATTTGATCTGCGTGTCTGCTGAGCTGTGACAGAAATATTTCTGTGCTGGCCGACTCCTCCAATTATTCCCTGGATCGAACGGAGGCTTCTTCTTTGTCGCCTGTCCCCAGCTGTCTGACGCTGTCACAGTAGGACTCAGAGATAAGACGTTCATTTTGAGGCTGTCATTTGTGGCTTTAGCAGAAACTTTATTGTAGAAGTATTTTTCCAGCATGCCTGCGTACCCCTGGCTCCAAAACGATTCAATCGTTTTCTACTATCTTCTTGCTCTCCTGAAAAAATGCAGGAAATAAATGAAGAAACATCCTTTTAGCTAATTTGGGAATAGATTGTGGGAAGGACAAGGCAACCATGTATTCAATTTCAATAGAAATGTTGTCTGAGTGGTAGGGAAGCCATCTAATTTCCACGACTTAAGACAACAAACGTAATCTTCTTCCCAGTTTGGGTTTGCTGTAGAACACCCTAGGACACAAACTAGAGAAGCAACACAGGGAGAAGGATGGAGGTGATTTCTGGTTACATTCCAAAACAGTCTCTCACTGTGTGTTGTGTGTGTGTGTGTGTGTGTGTGTCCGTGTGTGTGTACGTGCGTGTGTGTGTGAGCCTTGGCCCATGTTTGTGAACAAAAGTATGTTCGACGAGCGTAGTAGTGAGCTCCTATTTGAAAACGCTCATCGCCTGTGCCAGACTGTTTCAGTCAGTGAGGAGCACAACTGCCAAGGAAGACCAGTTGCTGTGTATTTCCCTTGGAGCGCAGAGCAAGTGTGCCGAGAATGAGCTCTACGAAGATCTCCCTTGCGTAACAAGAAGTAAACGCATCTGATGACACATTATAGGAGCTTACGTTGGCTCTTTACGATGTTTCTGCCTGATGGCTTGGAATGTGTTTAATGGAAGGTTTGTTTACTGTAACTTTCTTTACTGATTACGTAAACCATGTCATACAAAAAGTATTCTTTTGGCTGTGAGCCAGGGTTGTGAATATTCTCTTAAGGGAGGAATTTAGTAATGTTCTAAAGAATGAAAAGAATTATGAAATCTGTAATGATGGGATGATCCTGGCATTTTAAGCTCGTTACGACCACAGATATCAGAGAGCATACGTCCATTCCTTCAGTACATGCCTATCTTTGCAAGACATTTGGGCAAAGCTCAACATCCACACATAACCACAATGACCCTGCTTCGATACAAGTATTCCCAGTATGTTAATCCGAAGGTAGGAAAAATTTAATTAGGAAGCAAGGTTTGGGGTGAGCGCCTAGGATGGGATCTCTCCGACGTTCCTGCTGCAGCTTGTCGCCACCTAAACATGCTTATAAACGTCCAGGGAAGCTAAAGATAGACTCTGGCAGTCTGAGGGGCCCCCATAAATCAGTGGGCCCCTGGGGCTGTGCCGGGAAGGGCCTTCAGATGGGGTAGCCGCCATGTTCTGACCCTCCACCTTTTTGCCGAACTTAACCCTCTTTATTTTTAATTTTTTTTTTTGTTCAGTTCCGCTTAATACAACTCACAATTGAAATTGTAAGAACAATTTTGGCATCATATTCAGTTAAAATTTCTACATGAACATGGTAACAGGGACCATTTCTCATTAATGGACAACTAAATATGATACTGTAAATTCTGAAAGGTATATAGAGTACTGTTATCAACATATTTTTCTGTCAAAAATGACTCTTTTCACTGTACATCATCATGGTCTTCACATAACATGCATAATCTTTTATAAGCTGATGTGGTCCGGCCTTGTCGGAAAATTCCTAAAAACGTATATGTTTTCAATTTGTATTTGTATTGCATTTGCTTTTATTTCCTGCTTTTGTGTTTCTGCTTGCCTTATGTGAAGCATGTTGTATATATTGCCAATGTGTATGAAATGTGCTATACGAATACAATGTATTTGATTTGACGTGATGTGAAGGGAAAGACAATTTCCTACTGTATGAACATTCAGGTCTTTTTTGTTCTAGTCTGTTCTATGATACTACAGGTATCTCATCTGTTTTTCTGCATCAACCACGTTTCTCTTGTTAATTGAATTATCGAGCAGGAGGCTCTGTAGTATAGTTCAGAGTAGTTCTGTTCCCCTGTCTCACGCGCCCTCCCGAAAGATGCTAACTAAACACTTGTGTTTTATTACTATTGGCCTTAGAGGAGATCCAATGGAAGTGTGTTATGGACCTGGTGAGGTTAATGTCAGCTGCCTCGTGCCCAGGGGGGCTCCACATTCCTGGCTCAGCTGGACGCTGGACAGGCTACCACCTGCACCGTGTCAACAGCCAGGGCTGTAACTCCACCGGGTTTCCCCCTCACTGCTAAAACATTTGTCACCAGCTTAACTGGTAGCCGTGAACTTTAAGAAGAAACACATGTGGGAAATACTAAGACGGTATTTAGGAAATTATTTTATAATGGAAAATGAAAAGAAAAACAAGGGGACACAGTCAAGTGTGAAGGGGGGAATTCTGCCAGAAGTTGAGCTTTTAAATACATCTCGGATATAGGGCCAATTCGAAAAAACGAATTTAAAAAGACATTATTGCAAGGACAAAGACCTTGAACATAAAATAAAACATTAACACAAGCAATACAAGATAAAGAGATGTTCAGTAATGACAATCGAAAAATCAGACAGCAAGTTCTGATGAAACTTAAACAACCAATAACAATGAATACTCCCACTGATTCATAATCCTTTTGATTCGTCACATAGAATTAAGGAGTCAACCTTGCCGCGTTGTGGTTTCCTTCATTGTTTCTGTTAGACTCAGGAAGCATACCGACAACCTGTGGATGTCTTCCAGGCTGCCTAGCCAGCAGAACGACTATGGAACCAAAAGGCTCCTTCTCGCTGCTGTCACTTCATTGCCTGCAGGGTCAGATCGTGAGAAAAAAAGCGCCCACGCCATGTCTCTAACTATCAGCCTCTGCAGCAAAGCTACTGACCCCTACACGACCCGACGGACACAGCAAGGTAGTGTGTCTGAACGGTCATGGGTTTGTAGACATGTCTATGTCGGGGTTGTGTTTGATTGAAGGCAAGAGGTTTGTTTGTGAGACATTCTTCAAAACGAAAACCTTTGCACTCAATCATTAAACTCAATCACATAATTCATCCCCGCTGTCAAGCTGTGCAGAAAACATCTTGCATCCAGGAGGTTGATTGACTGAAGCATCCCAATTCATCCTCGTACTTGATTGAACATCGAGGACAACCCACTCTAGCCTTTTCTCTAATCTAATTTAAAAAGCCCTCCATAGGGAAAAGAGGCACCACCCATTGTTGATTATGAGCAAATGTAATTTCCGTTTCTAGCAGGGCAAACAAAAGGGCTGACTGATATTAACGGAGATACGGGTTACGCTATCTGTTATCTGCAGCCTTTCCCTTTGCAATGTCACTCATTAGACAGTTGCCTAGGAGCCAGCGGTGCCCTCTTCATTTCCAATGGACGTCATGCGATGCCAGAGGAGCGCACTAACCTCCAGAGGAAACTGCCTGCTAATGTGACATGGGAAAATTGTACTAGCCCATTGCCCATTGGATAATACAGCAGAATGGAAGGGATCCACATCGAGCAAGCTCCTTCAGGCGACAGAGATACCGAGGAGATGTCCAAGAAATCCTGTGTCCACGTATTATGTAATACCCACTGCATTTAGCCAGGAGCTGGCTCCCTTTATGATACCATAGAAATCCTGTGTCCACGTATTATGTAATACCCACTGCATTTAGCCAGGAACTGGCTCCCTTTATGATACCATAGAAATCCTGTGTCCACGATTATGTAATACCCACTGCATTTAGCCAGGAACTGGCTCCCTTTATGATACCATAGAAATCCTGTGTCCACGTATTATGTAATACCCACTGCATTTAGCAAGGAACTGGCTCCCTTTATAATACCATAGAAATCCTGTGTCCACGTATTATGTAATACCCACTGCATTTAGCCAGGAACTGGCTCCCTTTATGATACCATAGAAATCCTGAAATGTTGCACACCGTAACCAATGCCCACCAGACACTGCACGGTAATTGGAAAAAAGGAATCTGCCTGAAGCCGAAGGGAGGCCAAGATGTTTATGCGTGCCTGCTAATTAAAGCCTACGCACAGGTTCAGGGAATTTTCCTGTTTCAAGGAGGCTTAGTCCACTCTTCATTAGTGGGTGGTCACTCTGCCTAATCTCCATCTGACTCCTTTGGCTTCCTCCTGGAATCTGATCGGTGGCATTTATGACAACCACAGAATAGTTTGGTGTCCATGATCAGCCCCTGTGAAGTTACTGTGGATATCAAGTGTTGTGAGCGGACCTCATTTCCAGTCGGTAACAATAATGTGAACATCACATCCATTCGTCGACAATGTTTTACACATTTTGTAAAATTCATACCTGGATGACCTAATCAACTATTATATTACCAGTGTATTATGGCTAGTACCAGGCTGTGATAACATGAACCATTTATCTTTTCTTGGCAGTCTAAAAGGTGATCCTCCCACAGTCAAGTATCGTCACTCACAATAGTCCACTCATTGCAGTCAGTGGAAGGGGTCAGGTACATAAATCAGTTTAATCTTCCGTAAACATGAAAGGCTGTTTGAGATGGGGTTCCCGCACTGTAAAAGATACCCAATCTTTGCAAGAGAGGTTACATCTGCTTTGGAGATTACAGGGTATAATGTATTTCCATTTCGTCACACCACAGATTGAGACCAAACAGAAAAAATGCCTTTGAATTTGGTACAAGCAAAAGTTGGAATGAAAAGAAATCATAATATTAATATGCCTGATCTACCTATCCAAGGCTTTTTTTAATGTAAATGAGAATAATCTTTTTACACAAATTATGCGTCATTTAATTATTCATCAGTCTTGGTTTTATAAAGAGTAACTATTTTTAGATGACATTTTCCTTACTACTCATCTCTGGTTCAAGGATAAGCTTTTGTTGCTCCAATTGTCCTTCACTAAATGGCAAAGTATCAAGGTCAAGAGAGACCAAACAGTGCCATGGGTTTTACATCGTTTGTACTAGGCATATTACTCCTGTGACGTAGTATGTCTGGGCTTAGGGAAGAAGCAGGCCCTTTATGGTTCAGAATCCACTCAACGATAAGAGGCCATCCTGCTGCACACTGCTTTCTGATAAGCTAAAAATTGTCGGATGAGAAATGGACAAAGGCAGACAGAGGGTGAGAAAGAGTAAAAAAAAGTAACAGTAAGATAGAAATAGAACATATAACACATAAATAAAACGCTCAATTATGTTACAGCCTTGCCATGCAAGAGAGCTGTTGCATAATCCATTTCACTCTGATCAATACATACACAAGTTATGAGAGGGCTTCCATGACACTCTGACAAAATTGGGGCTGACAGTCATCAGTTGCCAAGCGGAGTCTGACATCTTCTCAGCTGCAGAGCTAGTTTGACTGTGTCCTAGTTAGCCTTCGATCTAAACTGTATTTTCTGGGTTAAAGAAAGTGTATTCATGTCAGTCTTCCGAGACTAGGAGAGTTGTGTGTGTGTGTGTGTGTGTGTGTGTGTCTGTGTGGACCAACAGATGGCTGTAGACTGTGTCCCATAGATGCATTGTATCAGTCCGTCCTCCAGGTGGGGGATAACCTTTGGCATGCTACATAACGCATTAAGCCAGATCTTGAAGACTAAAATGCAGACCAGAATCCAGCACTTCGAGTAGCGCCACACGTACCTGTAACTTCAACTGTAACGTCCCCAGTGTCGCGCAGATCTGTCAGGATGGCTGACTTCCCTTCTGTGACACAACCTCTGACTCTTACACCACACAGATGACCCCTGCTACTGAAAAACCTAACCTGACATGTCGGACATGACTTGATAGGCCGTTATAGGTCACGTCTGGAGTGGGATAATGGATGGCCTGGATGGATGCCAAGCTATTTTTAGAGTGCTCAGATCTTGGTACATTTTGCAGGGAAAGAGGGCTGGTCAAGCTGACAGAGCATAGTTTAATGACCTTTGACCAAAGGAAAAGTCCCTGGCACCGCTGCTCAGTGGGAGCCTGTCAAGTCATTGCTCTTGCTGCTTCACCTCCTATCCACTCCCCCAGTCTGTTGGGGTCCCCAGCAGTGATTCTAGTTCCAGTGGAAAAAAACATTTGTTTTCACTGAGCGCCCTGAGCTCTGTGGTACTATTTTAGGCTCAGCCAGGAGGACCTTCACAGGGAACGTCTCTTTCTTCAAGGCGTCTGGGAACATTTCACCCCCCCCCCATTTTTGACTTCGCAGCATCTCTAAACCGCTCAGTGTCAAGAGACGCCTAACGCATCTTGACATGTGGGATGACATTGTGTTAGCGCTCGTTTTTCCCGCTGAGCGCTACGACTTCAAATCTTTACCCGCAGCAAATTAGTCCCTCAGCACTCAGCCCCATATATTCAGGCTCCAAAACAACAACCATTAAAAATAGATATTGATTAGCAAATGCATTTGAACTTATTCACGGCAAGACATCTCCACCTTGTTGCACACTCACAGCCATGACTGGGGAAAAACTGGGATGAGCTGGTGGAGAGAGAACGGAAAATAGAACAGTAAGGATACTAATCCAAAATATTTTGGAATTCCACAGAGGTCTCAATAAATCACACCTATGAAGAGCCCGCCACCTCCCACACTATGGCATTTAAAAACCACACACGCCCTTCTTTCTCATAATTCCCATCCTCAAGGTCCTCCATTAATAGTTCAATCTCAGTTTGCTGCCCAAAGTCATGCTTGTTCCAGACTAAGTATGGTGTTACAGCTCATGGGTAACCCACCTCTGAGAATAGAATGGGGTTGGGAACAAAAAGACCAGACAGATGTTTTCTTTGGCTGCATAGTGATGAAAGATTGTAGTCTGTTACAGTAAAGGGATGACCATATTTACCTTTGGTTGCGTTATTTATTTGTTTATTTGGGGAATGTGGAACTGGGTCAGGATTAGGCTTGGGGTTTGGTTATGTAATTGTGAGAATCAACGGTAGACTTGTGACCAATTTTCCAATGTACGTTCAAACAGATGACAGACGCCTCTCAGAACTTGGTCAGTGGGGAAGCCGGATTGGAAGACATGCTGGTCCGTTGTGTTTTGTGCAGACAAAACCAGAATGGGCATACAGGCTTGATTGGATTGGACAAGAAAGCCCACACACATATGCATTCTCTCTCTCTCTCTGTCTCTCTGACACGGAACATGCGCAGAACATGCGAATGACAGACACATCCATCCCCGAGTCAACTACCACGGATCTGGATGCTGGATGCCTGATAAAAGTTGCCTAGTTGAGTCAAGAGCACCCTCTGGCCTATTTTATAAAGTTGACTTAAAGTGGGGATGTTTTGAACACAGTCCCCCTCCTGCCCCCCCTCCCCCCCCCCCCTCCTTCATCAAACTGTAGTAGTGCGTGGGAGCCAGGCTCGCCCAGCACTATCTCTGTGGAGTGCCAATGAATGTTGAGTGAGCTGAGGACCCGGCACTCGAGATAAATACGATCTGCCTTTCAGTTTAATCAAACAGATTGATGTTTCAGAGGTCTGTGTGTGTTTTTTATTCATGGCCATAAAAACAAAGAGTGTACAGGAGTTATTCAAACTAGAAATAATCTAATACGCAGTATGGAGAGTTGATAACAGAGGAGTGCATGGATCGGTGTAGATCATTACTTTAAAAGACTCATGAATTCCTTCAATCTGTAATTTTAAAGCACAGTCAAATGTACACGTTTGCTTTGACTGGAATACAAATCTAGTAAACAAACTATAGACAGCGTTATGCAATCTTCAAATATTTAACTGAGATACACAGATCATTTTGTAAATCACTGAGCAAGCAGCAGTTAATCTGAGTTTATTCACATGTGTAGGTGTCTCTACTGTTCAAACATGAGTGGCTTCAAAATTCCTATCAAGAACGATAAGTGCCAGTTTTATTCAAGTGAACATGAGTGTGTATTGTTGGAGTGTGCTGCCATGAGAAATGGTGGACTGCATGCTCACTGTTTGAAAGACGCTTTTTCAGAAAGACCAGCTAGTGAGGTCACTTCTTTGTAAGTTGTAAAATGTTGTTCTTTTTGTGTTCCAGAAAGATATGATCTTGATGATCACTTAATTTAGTTAGTGGCCTCAGACGAATGAAGTGGGCTGTGCTAATGACACTTCTGAAGGAGTATGGCCCAGTTAGCAGTAGTTGGGACTTTTATCGTCTTTAAACTCAACGTGTCCATCTAGTGGTCAATTCTTACTTTTATGACATCACCACAACAAGATTGATACACTGGACCAACGTATAAAGTCAGAGAACATGCTACAAACAACTGAAGAATGAAAAGTCTTATTCAAAAGCCTTCCAGGTTTAATCCTTGGTCATATTAATTCATCGTATCTTACAAATATCTGATGTACACAAAAAAAGGACAAATTCGATTGTTGATTCACATAGATTAAACATAGAGAATAACATACACTTAATTAGAAGAAGAAAAAAACATCATTCCAACTTGATTGGCAACCACAGACAAATGTTTCATTCAAATCTCGTCTAGGAGATCAGTAAGTCAACTGCATTCTACATAATAACCATCACATGCACAGAAAGGCCCAATATCAGACCAGATCCTCACGGCCCTAATTGAGAGTTAGGCACATGTACCTGCATAATCAATATATCACCTTATATATGTCACGAATGTGCTGTGCTCATACGTCATGGATGTGCTGGGCTCATACGTCATGGATGTGCTGGGCTCATAAGTCATGGATGTGCTGGGCTCATAAGTCCAAGGATTTTAGAAAGGGGTCCAACATTCCAATTGTGCCTCTATTATAAAGGGAAATGTTTCAACAACAAACAGCTTCATTGGGAGGAAGTATTTTAAACTGTCACACTGATTACAAAAATAAATGGCTTTCTAAGAGTTAGCAAAGTTTTATAAGACTTCCAAGAGAGGACATTTTCATAGACGTTGAGTCATCAAAGAACCTCCACTTACTTCAATATCGCATCTGTTACACAGACAACCGCTGTTCTAGCATGCTGTATACATTAGTTCCTAATAAAATAAAACTGGGCATCTGCATCAGGTAATCCAATGCTTTAGTGCTGATTTTCTTTGGGACAAGTGTGGTAGCGTCAAAAATCTAGATGCCTGAAAAGAATTTAGATGCTTCAATTTATGGTGTGATGCCTATCTATGTCCGGCATTCCAATGAATTGAACTTGTCAGAGAATGCTTTTGCATGTCCTTTGAATTGACATAGAGAAGGAAAAGAGTAGGGAGTCAACCACTCTTTTCAGTCCTGGTAACGACGGCTTGGAGAAGGTCATAAATAACATGCATGTGTTACAAGGGCCACCCCATACATTTTCACATTTATGGATTTTCCTTTCCTCTTTTAAATGTTAATTCAGCCAAAAATATAATAGTGGCCCTGTGCAATTTTCTTAGAAATGTCAAACCCACATTATGCTACAATCGTATGAACTATCCCTTAAAGAATATATTTTTCCAATTACTCTTACTGTGGGTTCACTATGGCCTTTTTGTATTGCACTAATGTAGCGATGTAGGACTCCAAGCGGGTCGCCAAACTATCAGCTACTGGGTTAAAACAGAACTGTAAGTTCAATGTATCAAATCAAAAGTTATATTCATATAAATATTGCTTGAACATTCATAAGGATCATCTTTTTGCTCATCTATTTCTAAAATGGAACAAGTATTCATGTACTGTTTCAACTGAGCATTGCCCACCTTACCAAATCATAATAAATTTACAGTACAAAGACGATAAAACAAAACAAATATTAAATGAATTATTTTTGGGAGTTTTTTTTTCTGATGATGCCATTGTGGCTACAAGGTCAGTTCTTGCAGGACAGGAGCAACTCTTTAAAATATGTATTGGACAGTTAAGTGCAACAGTATTGCTAGCTGGTTTCCACGACTCCTGTTCAGCCAGGGAAATGGACAGAGTACTCCTTCCGTTAGGAAGGAGAGGAAACCAGCCGTCAAGCAAGTTGTGTCAAAAGATTGTTTGGTCTTTCTGACTTACAAAGCGTAGTATGGTTGGTTGTAACGTTGCCCACACTGGTTCAAATTCATATATGAATATGACAAAAAAATAAAAATAAATGAATGGTTCTCTGCATTATAATCACCAAAGAAAATAAGCCGAAACCCCCAAAATCCTCATAAAGAGACAGACAGGACATTTCAGTCACAGCTCTCCATTCAGGGAAGACCAAACTTCAGACACATTAAGGCTGGCATTATTATTCTTACATTCATACGAACAAGACGGTTAGCTATCATAAGGTACCGCCTACGACTTTGGACAGCCGTGCACACAAGGATTCCGGACAGATACATGAACTCGAGTAGAATCAAGCTAAGGAAGGCACTGGGAGGATGCTAAATACCATGAGGACACTCTGCTCTTAGCTCTTCATCTTGAAAAAGGTAAAAAAAAATAAAAATAAAAAAAAAATGTTCAGGACATCATTTGTTTCAAAAAAATTAAGTTGTTGAAATACTTAAATACTTAAAAAATCCTGTTTTGCACCATTAATTATCCGTTAAGCAGGGATATTTTACAAAAAAAAAAAAAACCTGCTTATGGCCTTTTGGTAATCAAATGAACACCAAGGTGAGGTGATGTGCCGTAAATAGACCTTATAAGAACATACAGAACGACAACATCTGAAACGATGCTTTGCAACAGCAAATAAAATACTTGTGCCGGCCATTAAATGGACCAAATACTACATTTTGAAATGTGGTGAGGAAATGACAGCTATTGCCAATTGGCCAAAAAAAGACAATGTTATATAGAACACTAGTGCTCATTAGGTTTTCCAAAAACACAAAGAAAATACAGACGAGAGAGAGAGAGAGAGAGAGAGGGAGGGAGAGAGAGAGAGAGAGAGAGAGAGAGGGGGGGGGGAGGAATGGGTGAAGAGGTGGGTCACAGTGCTAGCCATTTAGCCATTAGTTAGTCTGATAGAAGCCCTAGAGGAGAACAGTGCTGGGGTTTAGCGTAGTCTCTGAGTGCAGTGTACAGCCCTCGCGCCTCGGACCTGGGTCACTGGCTTTCCAATCGGCTGTACTTGACTCCCCGGCTCCAGGGCAACACTCGCCACGCCCACGGCAGCTGACAGTTCCTGGGGACCATGCCCCTGACGTTCTCCTCAAAGTACTGGAACAGTCGGAACCACCAGACCCGTGAGAAGGGATTGCTCTGTGACGATTCTTTCAGTGACTGAGGACAAACACACAAAAACCAATGCAAGGTTTAAAACAAAAAAATCTTTGGGTTGTAGTTATCAAACGGAAAATTAATTGGACAAGTTCCGCTTGTAGCTGTAGGCCCACCCACCTGCTGGTTGGCCAGAGTGTGGTACCACCAGAAGAGGCGTGTGGTGATAAAGTAGGCCACCACCACGTCCACAGTGTAGTGGTCATGAGCCAGCAGGATACAGAAGATCCCCACTGCACTCAGCATCCAGCACACCCAATGGTACCACCACAGGCGCTTTGGAGAATCTGAAAAACACAGGGGCTGGGTTACAGCTTTAAAGTCCAGTACAGATCATTGGCTGGAAATCAGCTCCAATGCAGGGCCCCTGGCTAAGCATTTAAATGGAACCATGTGAAAGTGATTTCTTTGGGCCAGTGCTTTTAATGGTACCCCACAGGCCAAAGTGGGTGTAAAAATGGGTAAAGGATGCCCATGGATCGTTTGTACCTGTTCCTATTCATCTATGCCATTCACTGTTTGCCCACTAGGTGTCAGCGTACTGCTAGCGAAGGACGAGAGCACAAAGGTCGTTCAACAGCCAGCTCAACAACGTCATGTGATGTGGGGCAGCAGCATGTTTACGCTTACGTGTACTGTACACGGGAGAAACAGCTTAACCTTCCCACTGCTTGAGCAAGCCGTGGAATGCTCAGACCTTTCTGTCCAGATATTGGAAGAGTTTAGCGGTCGAGGGCTTCTATGAAAAAGGAATCGAGGAATGTGCTAGACTAGAGGAGCTATTCTTACCTTCCTTTAATTTCTTGCATTGTAAAAGAAAAAAAACACATGATTACATAGAAGACGTGGAGCAATAAACGTGGGCGAAGATAATGAATGTCCATATTTTCAGAATGTGTGCACACTGCGGGGTATGACTGTCGTCACTCAGATAAGCAGGGGCCAGAGGGTCAATTTGTCAGTTGTACAATACACGGACGGAACTCTCTATCGACAGGATATCGCTGGTTAAAGTGAAAATGACGTCCTTTCACCTTTTTAGAAAACATGTTCCCAAGAACAACTTAGTCGCTTAAAACAGGCAATGTGAAGAGTGACGTCTGAATCTCCTAATTGCCATCGTCAAACGAATGCCAGGCAGAGAAACTGAGAACAGGGGTTAAACTAGCACCAACCCCTTGAAGCACAAGCCTATGATATATCTATATATAAAAAATAATACTAATGAAATAAAATGCAAGGGAAGGCAAACTCTCTGACGGCTATCTTGTAAAAGCCTACCATCATTTGTTTAACAAACGCGTTCGTTTGGGTTCACTTGAACTGACGGACTTTTTGGTGTGGAGATAGATGGTCTAGACCCGGTTGACGGTACTCACACTCCTTGATGAAGAGATAGGTGAGCGTGAGCATGACCGTGTGTCCACTGTACAGGTAGTCCCCGCACATGGAGTGGGATCCCGTGATGGAGAGTCCTCCTCCAGCCATCATCTTCATGATCCTCCTCATCTGGGCCTCCCAGTCCCCGAAGAGCTGCAACCACAAACGCACCGCAGCCATCAGTGACACTCTCATAAACCAGTGGGTTACAGAAAAGATATGTCTCTCATCTTTTATAAAGTGACGTTTCTACCCCGCATGGAAACATATGACCCATTTCCCCACCTCCAGTTCAGCCCTGTATATATTATTCATGTGAGTGTGACTATGACAGTGCAGAGGTCGTCTTTGAAAAGCCTGTGCACACACACAGACACACACACCAATACACACACACGCACGCACGCACGCACGCACGCACGCACACGCACACGCACACACACACACAGGCACATAATAGAACTCTAAAGTAAGAGAAGTAAAGGTGTCTGCTTTGCATGCAAGAGCCACACATTCAACAAGGTGGAGGAAGAGAGTTCACACATGGGTGCACACACACACGTGGGCGCTCTCTCACACACACACACACGCACCCGCACACACACGCACCCACACCCACACCCACAGGAAACCGCTTGACAGCCACAAGTTTGTGCATAGCGGTTTGAAACAGGAAGCCAGACCGGGGCCTTGATGGTGCAGAGAGGCCTTCATGTGTGTCCCCTTGTGGGTGAGGGGTTTGGTGGGGTGGGGTGAAGAGGCCACTGGCTCCGGAGCAGCAGGACAGGCAGGAACCCTGACAGTGAGCGCTCCCACAAACCTCCAGGCATCTGCCTCAAAGCTGCTCTTCAGTTCCTTTTTCTCTTTCTGCCTTTATGTTTCTCTGGTTGTATTTCTAAAAACATCTGATAGTGAGAACATTTACGCAACAAGGGATGTTGAAACTCTCCTAGTATGCTTCCTCATTGGGCCGGTGTGCAGTTCGCACAGCCAGAATGAGAACTGAAAACTCTGGGCTGGCACACACACCCAGGCAATACATGATAGGACAGTCAAATGTTTCTGTCACTGACTAGCATCGTATTGTCTGGTGCTACACGTATGTCTGAGAGCCGGAGTGGCGAGGAGCCAACACGGATAGGAGCAGAAGATCTAGAGCCCCGATGGACACCCAAACCCACCCCACCGTCCCACGAGGCCTCGGATGTGAAGGTGAGCGGCGTGCGTGCGTGCGTGCGTGCGGTACCTTTGGAGAGCAGCGGAAGTGCATCCCTGGGACAGGCAGAGTGGTGACGTACATGGTGACACAGCGGTACAGGTAGAGCGTGCCCACGATAAAGAAGAACCGACGGCCAATGATGGATCTGGAAACACAGACGAGAAAGAAAGCACTGTTACGGTAGGTCAGCTGAGACACTCTGGAGTTCATTATTCCCTGAGCATCTCGAATATAATAATACAAAATGTGGTCCTTTAAAACTCTCCCATGTAATAAAGTTATGACTTTGATTTCTCCTTTGACTATCCTTAATTCAATTCAGCTTGTATCATTATTGTCCTCAGATAAAAATTAATCCGCCAAGAGACAGTTGTAAGCATTAATTTAAAGGGCCCCTTGGGGTTTGTAGTCCTTGCCAGCACTTTGTTTACATGTGTGAACGCCGTGGTCTCACCTGTGTTTGAGCAGCAGCCACTGCAGCACCCAGAGGCCCACCAGCAGCATGCCGTTGATCTCGCAGATGGAGAAGGCCCACTCCACGCGGTCCAACAGGTCAAAGAACTTGTCGGGCAGCGGCGGCGTGTGCTCCTTGTCAGGCACCCTCTCGTGCACCACGGAGATGACCACGGAGGTGGTGACGAAGCAGGCCACGGCGTAGAGGAACGCCACGCCCGTCCGGCCCCACTCGGCGGGGAAGGCTGTGCGGGCAGTCTCCGACATGGGGATGGGGATGTGGACCATCTCCTTGCGGAAGCCGTTGATCTGCGCGGCGCCGTTCCGCTGGGGCTTGCTGGTGCCGTTGGGCAGGGCCCCCGCGAGGCCGTTGACGTGGCCGTTCTTGTGAGCCTCGATGTGGGTCTCTATGCACAGCGTCTCCAGGCGCTGCAGGAGCTGCTGGCCGCCGTCAGAGGAGACCAGCGAGAGCGGAGGCGTCTGGAAGTCGGCCTGGCTCAGCCGGAGCAGGGCCGCCCCGTCCAGGTGAGGGAGGGCGTCGCCGTACTCCTGCATCCCCTCCTCGCTCAGCCAGTGGGAGACCTCCGCCACCGACCACGCCCCCACCTTCTTCATCTCGGCCAATGGGGAGTGTGGGGGGGTCAGAGGGGGCGTGGGGTGGGGAGGGCGGGGAGGCGGGAGGTCTGGCAGTCTAAGGAGCAGTGGTGAGTCCTCTGTGGGCGGGGTGCATGGCGGTTTTGGAGCATCGGATGGGGACGCCCCAGGGTCTAGTATCCCAGTGGTAGAGGTCAGGCGCAGCAGCACTCTATCAGCAGAGTCAGGGGGACTAGTCTTCAAAAGAGAGCTCAGCCGTCTCTACCTTGCATCCTCCCTTCAACGGCTTTGCCCCAATGCCTGTTGAGAAAAAAAAAAGAAGAGAAAATTAGAGTTCAGGTCATAAAAAGATAAAAGGCCAACTTTTCACTTACTGGGTGTGTACAGAGTTGAAGTTTACAACAGGGCCGAGAGCCTCAAAGCCAAGCTGGAGGATATGGCGCAACAGGGATACGGGTTACTTTGGGCTTTTCAAAGGCACCGTCAAGCCACTCCATTTCCTCTACGCCAAACCCCTCCATGCATTATTGAGACGACTCAAAGGGCTTCACAACAACAAGGGCCACAATGGGAGCAGACAGACCACCGGCACGCCTCCATCTCTCTGATCCTTTCCACTACGGAGCTCTTTCCCAGGCTGACACGCCACATCCTGTGATGCTTTGGATCTTTCACGGCAGACAACAACGGAGAGACCCCATCACAGGAAGGAGCCTCCATCTGCTCCCACTTAGTTCTCCTAGGTTTTCATACCAAACCACAACATCCACACAAATCAACAAGCGGGCTGGTTCACCCAAGTCCCTGGTGGGCAATAACTATTGGATCAGTGGTATGGGCTATCAATCACAGAGAGAGTGTCAACATGTCCACAGTCCTGTCATAACATGAGGTAGTGATGGATTTCAAAACTCCCTCATGTTTGGCAAAGTGACCCATCTTCAGCTTTTGCTAGGTGGAGACTGACACGGCCGACCCCAAATATCAAGCTCAGTTTCTCCAAATGTACGACTGAGTTCAAAATATAACCTCTCAATATAGTTGTTTCTATTCTGATAACGAAAGAAAAAGGCTGGGAGCAACAAAGTCCCAAGCCTTCAGAAAATATGGCTGTGTTAAAGAGACATTTGTTTTTCCTCATACTCATCCATCCTTTAATCTCGCTCAGCAGGTAGAGCAGAGCCTACTAGTTTGGCTCAAGGGACAACAGACAGATATAACCCCCATCTCTCTATCCTGCCTGCCTGCCTGCCTGCCCGCCTGCCCGCCTGCCCGCCCGGCTGCCTTAACCCTGGTTGGTTTGTTTATGATGACAGCAATAGGCACAGGGTGGATCCACTTGTGTTCAAGGGAGTGCGAAGTTCAGTTTAAGGCCAAGGCCGAACTGTTGGAGGCGGGAAGGGAGAGGGGAGAGGGGGACCGGCCCTGTAGCAAGAAGCTCGTAAATCAGCCTGAGAGGGTCAGTGCCTGCTGCAGCACAGTGCCGCTGGCTCCAGGCAGCCCCACCTCTGCCAGAGTCCAGGGCAGTTAGCCAGCGCACCAACCCACCCAGCCCCTGCTATCTGGAACCAGCAGAGCCCTGGCCGAGGGCCTCAGCGCAGCACAACGTTGTCCTGCGGCCTGCCCTGCCTGGCTGGGAGACAGACACCGGTGCCTGCGTGTTGTAGGCCAACTCATAACCAGGCTAATGGGCTTTAGACCTTGGGCTCAGGCACACTTTGACCTGGCCTTAATGATTCTAATAAGAACTAGTGCAGAGGTAACCCACATCATGCAAAATAAACATGGACTCCCTAAAAAGTCCAGAGCAACAGGGTCTGGATTGCGAAAGCTGCAAGGTTGTGTGAGGCCAAGCTGTAGGTTTCAACGCAGGGCAGCTCACCACAGGAGAGCAAGGACAGAGACCGGAGAGGAAGAAAGAAACCACTGTGTGCACACAAAGTGCCAACGTGGAACCAAAAGGGACAGAGAAACAGAGTAAATGACAGAATAGAAGGGGACAGTCAGTGTGTGTGTGTGTGTGTGTGTGTGTGTGTGTGTGTGTGTGTGTGTGTGTGTGTGTGCGTGTGACTGCGCGCGTGTTTCGGTGCGGCCAAATGAGATTGGAGATTAGCTGTCACTGACTCAGTGGTGTGCTGTGACCTTTGCTCCTCCAATCAGCTTACCAGCCAAGTGGCGTAATTATAATTTCACACAAGTCTCAACTCGAATGCGCCAGCACAGGTTCCCATCTAGATGAGCAAACCATTTATTTATTCAACCTCTCTCGCACACTCACCTTCCCAGTGACCCACTATCCGTGAGGTGGACAAGGAATGTGCTGTATTAACTAGCGTCCAGTCACACACACACACACAGACACAACGGTTACGCCTAACTTGTAATTGAGTTAACACTGGGCATCCACACACACGTCTGTGTCATGTAAAAGCAGTAAGGCACACTCAAATGAGAGCTCACACACGTAGCTAGGATACACTCAAATACATCATCGCCTTGAGGCTGATCGTTTGTTTAGCACAAGTACAAACATTTCATATGGTAATTGGCCCTAAAGAAAAATGAATGACATGGAAACGGTACAGTACAAAGATGTAGCCGCCTGCTTTTTCTGTCCTGTTAGTTGTTAATTGTCCTGTTAGTTGTTAGTTGTCCTGTTAGTTGTCCTGTTAGTTGTTAGAAAGAAGCTGAAGCAGACAAGCAGCGCATGTCAATAGCTTCCTTCAGTCGGTTAGTAGAATGGAAACTATCAAAGACACTGCCCTTTTCTTTTACAAAAATCTGTTCTGTTCCTTGTGTTCTGCTGCTTTAGTGTGTGTGGGTGTGAGAAAGAGAGGGTGTTTGTTTTAGCTGCGGCCTTAGGCTTTGTATTTGTTCAATGTTTCCTAGCTCCAAAAAGCAGACAGCGGACACGTAGCCATTGTTGTGTTTAAGGGATGTGGTCAGCTGATATAATATATATATATATATATATATATAGTAGTAAGTATCAAGGTACACAATCAACAAGAGGTAAAAGATGGCTTGTCTATCTTTTATGGCTCTCTTAAAGCTGGTCACGAGGCTACGTTAACGTTAACACTGTCATGACAATGACATACGGGGCCGGGTGGGCCTTAAGGATCTAAAACATGAAGTGACCACGGGGCCGGTGGGCCTTAAGGATCTAAAACATGAAGTGAAACGTTCACATTTAATTCCTAACCACCTGTCAAAGTGGGTTGATACCTGGCAAAGAATCACACGCTATTCAGAGTGAAAAATAGCACTCTTGAGATTAGAAATTCATCTACTACAATAAAAAAATAGGGCCTTAAACACTCCCAACACTATGTATTGGTCTAGTAGCTAGCATGGCTGTTGAACAGGGATTTTGGCCAGCAAAAAATTTATTTGGGTCTAAAATGACCACAGGAGGAAAAAGCACATCCGTCAAATGACACACTCGCTTACGTCCAACTACCTCCCCTTACCTAGAACATTTAGGAAGGAGCATAGATAAACAACTAATTATATGATTAGACAGCAGCAATCTGATTGGCCAACTACAGTCGGGCAGGTCACAGTTACAGTTAGGATTTAGGCAGTCTGTCGGACCTGACATCACAAACAAGAGTTTAGCCTCCAATCCCCCTGGGGCCGAGTCAAGCTGACAAACACAAACGCACACACACACACACACACACGCGCACACACACACACACACACACCCATACATACACACACATCCCAGCTTAACACAGTGGGCAGCCTGGCAGCCAGGAACAGAATGAGTCATTCACAATGCTAAGCGTGTGTTTCAAGGATGACATGAGCCAACTCTGGCTGGGTGGGTGAATTCCCATCAGGGACTAAGCCCAGAGAGCTAAACTAAATTGACTTGGCCACACTGATAAACTGAGAGCGGGTGGCATGGCGTGAAACGTCGCTCTTCTGTTTTAATAAAACATTTAAAACTACAAAGAGTCTGAATAAACATTCTTGCCGTTTCAACCAACATCTTGAAACATTCTGACTGACATTCAGGGTGGTGCTTGATCTAAGGTTAAGCCCTAACCAATGAATTATGTAAGCAGGCACCTGTGCCGTTGAACTTACCCCTCGGTCTGCCAAGCGTTCTTGAGTTCCCTCCTCACTCTTCACCTGCTCTGATCAAACACATGTGACTGGCAGAGAAGGAGAACACTTCAGAACATGTTGCACAACTGCAATATGTCACCTACTTCTCTCCCACTCGCTATCAGTTCCCCCTACATCCCTCCCCTTGCTCCTCCCATCACTCGCTTCTTCTCTCTCATACTGTCCCCTCCTTGAATAATCTCTGGAGATAGCACCACCCATTTGGAGCTGGCGGCTATCTTCTCCCCTTGTCTTTCCTGCTCATGTATGTGCACTCCCTTGACTACTGAAATTACCTTTGTTCCCTTAGTCTTTGTATTGAAAAGAAGGTAGAGTTACACCCGTAGGTGTCCTCAATAATAACACTGAGTTCAACGGACAGAGAACTGGCAGAAACTGTAGGCTTTAGAGAAAGAGGGAGTGGAGGCAGACCCAAAGTCAGGCGGAGGTGGATTTCGCTTCTTAACTGCCACAAGACTTTACATGTCAGCTAGAGTGGAGAGCATCGCTCCCCAGGCCTTAATGTATCACCTGCTACTGTAGATACACCTCCATTCTAACCACGTCCCTACCGAATCATCTCACTCCACTTCCTGAGGACATTCTGGAATGTCACAAGTGGTAACGGCTGCAGGTCACGAAGTAAGACAGAAACTTTAATTCCACCAAAAGGCCGGTGCCAACGCCAGGGCGTCACATTAAGAAAACCAGAATGTCTGCATAGTTTACAGCATGTCACCAACCACTATTTACTTAACACCAACATAGACCTTGGAAGGAAAAGAGTATAGGCTGATTATCAGTCCAACTCAGATAAGATTCCTCCCAAGGGGCCCCATTCAAGACATCCTTTGTTAGCTCGTCTCCCCGACCCTTACAGCTGTTGCTCTTTTCATTGAACAATGCTTTATTTGATGCAGTATTCTCACATTACGGATCTTTGCATATTCCGGGGTTGACTACGGGAACAACCCTGTGTGAGGATATCACTCCCACCTGGATTTCTTTACAGATGACCTACAAAAACAAGTGAGGACCAATACCATGGAGTATGGACCCAATATTTACTCAACATGTCTTGGAGATAAGCGAGTGAAACATTTACAAACTGAAATCTGCAGTGGTTTCACATAACGTACACCTGTATCATAGCATCAGCTAACCACACACACACACACACACACACACACACAAAGTTTCTAAACCAAAGGCTAGGATAGGCAAGTGCTCTGTTTCAGTATACTTTTATGAAACTGGTCGATTACCACAAACACTTTGCTATCAACAGTTTCCATATGTCTGCCCACATATATATATACATAGAGGTGTTAGCCTTTGATAACAAAGTGAATACAAGGCAGATTCGGGTGAACAGTGAAAAATTACACCTAAGATAATTGTTGGTGGCTCACTCATGTTATAATAACAAGTTGGGCCATCACTGACGTCCAGTGAAAGGGTACCTGACATGTAGTCTAACTAAGGACTGCATACTTCATAAAAGCCGAGCTGCTACCTCTCACAGTTCCTACTTCCAGCTGCAACCAAAGTACAAGCTGCCTTTGGTTAACACCCTACAAACGTTACGTTACGTTACCTTTTCCAAAATTGCATATGGGGTCATGAGTACTCATATCAGTTGACACGTTTATGTTACTGTAGTTGCAGATCTAAAATATTTGGAAGGTGCAGTGAGTACTACGTTTTAGGCAGTGGACAAAAAAATTTACAATTTAATTAATTACTATACTTTTGACTTTACTGAAAGCTCCACATTGTCTTTTTGGAGCTACGTTACCAAAATGTGTTACAATTACACAATTTATTGCAACATAAACATTTGTAGCCTAAGCCTAGTAAAACGTGTGAGATGGAAATTGAAGTACAATATTATCATTAATTTTTTTTTTTTCAGCCGCTTGTACTCGCGATCTTATTCTTTCGGTCACTACCCAAAGCTCATGACCATAGGTGAGGGTTGGAACGTAGACCGACTGGTAAATCGCGAGCTTCGCCTTTCGGCTCAGCT
>JAVQIZ010198673.1:0-20380 GCA_036023535.2 Galaxias brevipinnis | reverse complement strand
GTTTGAGTTATGACAAGGCCACCGTGTGTTTGCGTGCCCTGCCTTGAGGAACCACTTCCAGACCGACAGGGAGCCGAAGCGCAGGACGCTGCCTCAATGTTATCTAAGCCTGGGAGGGTCACGGAACACGTGGTTGTCGTCCGGGTAACGAGGCCCCCAGCAGGGGGGCACCGGCCCCTCGCAGAGAGGTTTGACTGTTCGGATTATTAAACACAACCAGGCCCAGGGAACCCGGGAAAGTGTAGGAAAACATATTCCCATATTCCATTGTAGCAACCAGGAAAAACTTCGGTCTTCCATATGCACCTCAGCCAATGCTTTGTTAAATCATTGTGATGCCTCCAATATTGTGTTTGTCATCATCCACATTTCCTTTGTGTAGGCTCGCCACGTTTTAACTCATGGAGTCAACGTGTCATATGTTTTGGTTTTCGGATAAGGCAATTTCTCATTCGGACTTTTTCCCAGATGTATTGTTCTACTGTCTGCTATTCCAGTGGATCCCCAGCTTGTGGACACGTTGCACTGTACCAGAGGCTCTGAAGTTCCTGCCCAACGCGACTCAGCATTTCAAATCATACAGTGTAGTGACCCTAAAGTGACTTCCCACATGTCGCGTGTCAAATAGTTTATTGGACGCGTTGGGCGTCTGTAGAATTAAATGGAGGCTTAATAGATTCCATGTGGACGCTCTGCTGTTTCCATCCTCTGCAGCGCTCTCGTGGATCGCCTCGCTGTCGCCAAAGAACGTGGTGCCATCTTCCTTTTAGCCGGAGTCTCAGTGGGTGTCTCTTCAGTTTCCATAGCACATGGAATTTGCCTCTGAAGCGCCTGCTCATCATTTTTCATTGAGCAGCTATGACTGTGACTGTGAGAAAGATTTTTTCTAGCACAGCTTTCAAACAGGTTTTCTCTCTTACTGTCCAGCTCCGAGGATAAGGCCCTGATGGTGGTGAAGGATCCGGTCTTCCACAGACGCCCGCTCCCCTGCCAACCGCCCGTCAACAGGACCAAGTGTGCCGAGTCAGTACCCCCCCCCCACTTCCTACTGTCACACTCCCATTACTCTCTGATGAATCCGTAACGCCACACGTGCTTCCTCTGTCTCTAACCGTGGTGGATTTCCCCGGCAGGCTGACCAGCGAGCTGCGGGGCTGGGTCCATCGACATGAGGTGGAGCAGACCAAGTCCAGACGCATGAGCAACAGCCAGCACAAACCCACCCAGAGCTTCCTGGTAAGCGACCGCTGAGTTGTGTGCTTCTCCGTGTTGACAAGTTGGAGTGGTCGTTGAGTGGCCTCTAAACAAATGAAGACACAAGGGCTTTAACTGGCTAGCGGAACGAATAAGTGGCAAGGCAGGACACCCGTTCCAATAAAATGCTTCCCATAGAGGTTTATTTCCATAGAGGTGGCAAACCCCTAGACAGGGATTGGGGTTAGAATGTTGTGTAACCGGAGCATTTATATTAAATGTTCCATGGTCCAATCTCTTAATTCTAAAATTATCATGTATTCTATAGCTCCCAAATATTACCCCTTATTCGTGTCCCTTATTAGGCATCAAAGCCACCCAGAAGTGTTTATGAACCCATATTCAGAGGTCTTTGGAAGGCACACGGACGCCTGTCGGCCATGACACTCACTGTAACACATGTTCTTGGCAGTCCAATTCCTCTCACACCCTTTCACCCCCACTTCGCCTCAACGTGTGTCCCCCATTCCCGACCTCCTTTCCCAGTCCTTTATTGGCTTGAGTTTAATCCAGAAGTCCTGAGAAAGTAAACACAGCTTTTAGAGGAAGGCTTCTGGGATCAGGAATACATTCTTGTTCACAGAACAGTCCCATGCAGCTGTTGTCAACGGTTGATTTTTTTTTTTGTTTCCGTTTGGACAGTTTAAGCATTTTTGTATTTCCCTTGTTAATCATTATAAAGTGAATAGATATGAAATATGACTAAATAATGTTGTACTCCATTCTCATTGCTGTATAAGATACATAACTATTATCTCTTTCTCAAACACATGCAAACACACACACTCCTGATATGTACCTCTCTGAGCCAAGTCTAGACTGCCCAGTTTACAGAGCACCACCAGATTTGCTTAGTGATAGCTCTACTAATTTAAACGAATGGCTTTAGGCATGGTGGCTACGTTTGAGCCATTTGTTGACAGGTGTTGACAGCGAGCTGTTTCTATAAGCCCTTGGTCGTAATGAGCACCATCCATATTGCCAGAGCCATGAGGGTCTCTCGATTTGCTCTCAAAGGAACACATTGATGAAGTCTTTTGATAAATGGAGGTCTTAACTGCAGCTGTTTAAAGCATCACCCAGCCTTTCTTTGTGCCGGCTGCTGGAAGTGTGCGATCCTAAATGGACACACTGAGAACGACCTAACTTCCTTTCACACTCACCGTTTTCCTCTCCTCCAATAGAAACCGGAGGAGAAAGACGCCGATGTGGCCCAGATTGTGACGGTCCAGTACACAGACTCCTCTGAGGAAAAGTAAGTGAACGCCTCTCTCTGTGGGATAGATGTACTGATGGATGTAGCCGTTTTAATAACCAAGGTAACCTTACCTTAAAGGTCTAAACTGTGCATTGCAGTGACCAGCTGAGGATTACATTGGAATATGATATGATATGATTATTCACGACTCCAAATATGCAGTAGCCTTTGGTTTGTCCATGTATAGAGCATAGGCAATGTTTCTTATTGTAGCTTTATTTTTGTCTCACGTTACCAATGTATAAATATTTTCCATGGCTTATAACCCGACGAGAGAAATACACGAACCCCTCAGCACCAGGTTGTTGAGAATGTGGAAGAGTGCTGAGATACATTTTACTGCGTTCCTGTGCCTTTTCTCCGTTCGCCTGTTCAGTTGAATGAAACTTGTGATCTTGAACAGTCATTTATGGAGTGACAACCGACCGCTTTCGTTTCCCTCGTCAGGAACCCCGGCAGTGAGCTACAGGTGTACTACGCTCCCCACCGCACCTACAGCGACTTCTTTGACGAAATGAATCGCCGTGGAGACACCTTCTATGTGGTGTCCTTCCGCAGGGTGAGTTTCAGGAAGTCACGTCAATCATGATAATATCTGTAAACAATTGATTGTGTTTACAGTCAGTTCTACTTGTTCATTTTATTCACGTTGGGCACTATTGACATGTACAGAGACACTTGGCGTGGTCAAGAGCAAACGGGGTTCACTGTCTTTCCACACCTTTATAAAATGTTTGATTTGATGAAATAATTACCATTAGGAAATATTTCGGAGCGTTTGGAGCTTAATTCAAACTCCAGGTCCAAGTAAATCAGAATATGATCTCCATATTTCTTTGCTGGCCCTAAAGTAGGAAAGGCCTGATTGGAGACAGATGGGTTGCCCTATGAATCATAGATGATAAACAGAAGAGAATACTTTGGGGGAAGATGGCTGGGCTTGGTATAACCTGTCTTTCCTCACTGAAAAGGCCACTAAGTTCCCTATGAAGGGTGAGACTTCTAATGGCACATGGCTGGGTTGTACAGTACTGGTTTCAAGTGGCGAGACAGCTTCTGCTCCCCGTTCATCCACTGCCCCAGTGAAAGGACATTAGCATTAGTCAGACGCTTTCAACGCCGAGAAGGGGATTTGATTTGTAAGGAAGGGAAAGGCAGGCGTCAGGCGTGGCATGTTTGACCTTGTAACCCCCCGGGGGTGTAGCCCCCCACCCCGTTCCGCTCCGGACTCGGCCCATTTGTAATCATCAGGACTGTTGTGGAGCTTCAGTCCCGTCCATATGTCATAAGGCATCGGCTCCCTCTTTATTCAGACGGCCTTGTTTTTTTTCTCCAATCGCAATTATGTATCTGTTTTCACTCATCAGGCTTGATATGAACAACGTTGGACGGGAGATTAAAAAGGAATGCTTTAATTGCTCTTTTTGAACGCCACCCATTCTTTCTGACGTGCCGCGTATTGACTGCCCTCTCTTTTAAACCCCTCCGTGCTCCAGTCTTTGTGTTTATGTCTAAGCTGTTCCGTTTCATTAAGCCTTCATTTAAACGCTGTCGGAAAGTGACAGTGCACTTCCACCTCGATGACATTGTTTATCAGAAAACAAATAACGAAGATGGAAAATGACTCCCTCGGCTTGAAAACCGGTCTTGTAAAGGTGAAAGCCTAGTTACTGTCTATTTAAGCAAAGAAATGACCCCGCTACAAACACATGTGTTCATAGTCTCCGAGGCCAGGCAGGGCCAAGCGGAGTGGTCCAGAACAATAAACCTGACCTGGTTCTCCTCACACTCAGCGCCTCCAGGCTCTCCTGGCGATACGCGCTCTGGAGTCGACAGGATTAGTCTGCAGGCCCACGGCCATGGAGCCCCAGAGCGTGTGGTCTGTCTTCTATTGACAAGATCAAGGTTGGTGACCCGTGGCGGTGACGGAAAACGAAAGTCAGGAACATCATGATCAGGGTTGTCATGGTGACGACAACGACTAGGACAACAATGATCTCCTGTGGACCATAGAAAAGAAGCAAAGAACAAAGATCATGGGAAAATCAATGTGCCCATGGAAGGGAGGAATAAGATGTGTATTTTAGCTGACATGCTCGCGGACTTGCTGAGTCCACAGATTGTCCCTACATTGTTGACTGTGACATCATATTTTTACAGGCCTTTATTAGCTTTCATTTTTTTATTGGGTTTATTTGCCTGTGTTTTGTTTCCTGGGTTTCTGGGTGTGTTTTTTTTTATTGGGGCTGTGCTTTTTGTTTTTCCTCCACTTTGTGTTATGTTATTATTAAGCTGCCATAGCTCTGGACTCCATTTTAATTTGCTAAAGCTCAAACACCAGATTCACGAGTCTCTCACTTTTGGACCTGTGAGATCTAAAAACGTAAAGCCATCCTGTTGACTTCCTAGGGATCTTTGAGTGTGGTCAATGTAAGTGAGGTCAGTCTCCATGGTTTGCAATCCAACATGGGCATTTTTAGGTCACAGTCAAAAATAGCACGGATAGTCAAACCCCACCGGTTGCTTGTTTGTCTAAAATAAGTTTAGGTGATGAAGAGCAGTCTTGACAGCGTGACGTAACCAACATGTGTAACCGTGCTTACTCTAACGGTCACATGGCGGACTTGGCACTCTGACCGGCTACTCAGCATCTGTGACTTTATTTAAGTGCCTCAAGGTGATCCTGTGGAAACCTAGGCTTTGTTCACAGAGGGTCTCATCAAGTGAAGTTTGAGCAACCTGAACTGTTGCCATAGCAGCAGTCCGTTGTTTTTGCCAGCTCAGCAGGCCCCTAATTAGGAGCAGCACCATGGCTGGGTTAGCCTCCTCCAATGAACATGTTTCTCTCTCAATTATAGGTTCCTCTTTTCGCCTTTGAGCATTTCTACAGAGAACCCTTGCCTTCACATAACCCGTGGCCATTTTGCCACTCTAGTTTCAGTCCTCTGGAAATCGGTTTGTCTTTCCCAACAATTTCCACCGGTCTCTTCTTGCTAAGCCTTTTTTACTTTTTTTACTTCCACTCGTATTACCTTTCCTAAAGCCACTTTCTCCTGTCGGGGTCTTTTTTCCCTCTTTCTCTCGCCCTGCCTGGGTTTCGGTTGGAGATTGCGATGGAGTTAGCAGCTTTTTAGTTGGCCTCCATTGCAGACATCTGTCTCTCCCCGTTAATAGAATCCTAGGGGCTCCCAGATGATGGTGCTCAGATCAGAGGTGACTGCTGCTCTTTTACCTTGATTACCCCCACCGCCCCACCCCGTCCCCACCGTCCCCAACACCAACCCACTTGTGCCTTTTTGTCCTCTCTATCTCTTTGCTTTCACTCTTTCTTTCCTCTGTCAGCGATCCTCTCATCTCTGTCCTCTCGTCTCAGTTTGGCATACTTTAACGAGTAAAGGGAGATCTAAATGTCACCCAGGTTAAGACGGTATATTCTATCTGTCAGTGTCGGGGGTAGAGTGGTGTGGTTGTGATGGAGCCTGTGGTGGTGAGTCTCTTAAGTGGACTGGCTCTCACGGGTTGGTTGTCTCACTCACGGTCTTCCTCCTCCAGCCTCTTCAACAGATGCAATTTACATAGAACGGTTCTATCTCTTTTATTGTGTCGACTGCATTTACACTGCTATTGTAGGTAGACTCCTAACACGGCGCTGAACCTAAGTTCTCATGGTCAAAGTGTGATATTTGATGACCATGTTTATAAGGGAGTGATGTGAGATGCTGTGGTCTCAGGGTAGGGTCCTCTAAGCTCACTGTACCTTTTGCCATAAGTGGAACTAGTACATTGACAAGGAGTGTAGATAAAGGATCAGCCTGAGATGTTGTCTTGTGATATAAGCAGCTAACTGTAAGCAATCTCTCCTACTTTCCGCTGTATTAAACCAACCACTGACACTTATTTGAACCCACAGGATCACCTTCTGCTTCCTGCCACCAGCCACAATAAAGGAAGACGGCCCAAGATGTCTCTGGTGTTGCCAGCCGTAAACATAAACGGTAAGTCCTGCAGTATAGGGAGGCTCGTTAGTTTGTTTACAGCTTAGCGAGTTGCTTCACATCTGCTGGGACGTCTCTCTTGTCGTCCTAACGTTCGAGACTTGGCACGACAGCGGAGAACGGGAAAGTTTTCAGTCTAGTTCTTGTTAGGCTTACTCTCTAAAATGAAATAGCAGTGATTGGATTCCTCAATGCCAGTCAATGTGTCATCATAATTAAAATAAAATGTATTTGTTGAACGCACAGAGGGAATTCGATGTGCTATACACCAGGCAAGCAGAAACATACAGGGAAGAGAACAAAATACCATTAAAAGAAACAAGAAATGAAATATTGCTACGGCGACGGATACATGTTTTGATATTTGACATCGATATGGGCGACGCCATATGGAAAACATTTCAGTCTGCAGTCTTCTCTTTCTCGCTCCCTCCGTCGTTGTGCGTGCGTCACAATAGGTTTGTGGAGAGCAGCTAGCTGTACCAGGGAGGAGTAGGCCAGAGCATCCCAGTGTTCCCAGCAGGGTCAATGGGAACCAGTAGGGTCACCTTGTGGAGACATAGATGGATGAAGGTAAACGTTGTTCTTGGTCTCTCTTCTCAAGGAGGAAGGTTTATACCGTGCACGCCAACAGCCCATTGAGGTGTGCTCATTTGTGAAATCTGTGAAATTTTTTGATGAGTTGCTGTGCATCCCGGACAATGGTTCCATTCAAGTGAAGACACTGACTATAAAGATGTCTGCTACCAACGTTTGCCTGGTTTATCTTGGGTTTGTGCACAGTCACTCAAAAAAAGAAAAAAGAAACATTCTGCCTCTGTCCTCATTCCAGATGTTGTTTCTGGCTTATTTCAATAAAGCTGGTTTGTTTGCATGTCATGCAATGGTTTGGTATTAATGATATTGTGGTATTTGCTCAGAGAGAAGGCCAACCGTTTTGAAAGTCTCACGTTGGGCATAGCCAATTCTAGTGCCATGAACGTGTTGGATCGTATGGGTAAGTGTCGAAACTTTGTTTTGGTTACTTGGTCACATATGCCATTAGAGTAATAGATGGCCTTAACTGTCTCTGTAAAAAAGACGAGGGTCTCCTAAGATAAAGCACTTTGGGGTGCCTTTGAGTCGCACAGATGCCTCTGTCCCTTAAAACTTTCCAGGATTACCATAATCTTTATTTGCAAGAAATTGGGGGTGGTTCTATGTGAATCTCCATCTTTTGCTGAACAAGACCCTTCGAATGGCAGCAACTCTCTCCCTCTTTCTCAATGGCACGATTGCTTCACAGTGGACTGTAATTCTTTCCAGTGCTGTCTCGCTCTCCGTCAGGAATGCCTGTCCCTCGAGTCTCCAAATAGCTTTCATCTGGAGTAGGTGAATGGGCTCCGCTAATACGAAGCGATCGTTTGGCCTGTCCAAGACAATTGCATGGGATTGGAGTTTGTGGGCCCTTGGCTCCATCTGTCTGACCCTTTGTCTATTGTTGGGCTGTGTTTAAAAGTTGGTTTACGTTGACGTCTATCTCTAGCTGAATATTTGCTCCCTAAAAGGAGTGAAGGCACTTCTCTGTCAGTGTTTATTTAACGGTCTCTCAGTTTGCAAGAGGCTCGATCCGTTTTGAACTGACATCATGTTTAGAGAGCAAGACTGTTCAGAGGGGATGATGTAATATTTTGATCATAGCATAGGTGAGTAAAGTGTGCTGTATTGGGACACACTCAGACTCTATATGTTCCCTTTTTGTAATTCAGGGTTTGCAGAGGAGTTCACATATAGTCGAACTAGGAGACCTGTCGTGCGCACTAGTCAACAGTTAGACTCCTATGCTGTTAATCAAAACAGAACCCATTCACTGGCAATGCACGTCTCGCCCCAGCATCCCAGATGTTTGACCAATGCAAGTCCTGTGACTAATACTAGTCGAGCTGTAATATTTTTTTGTTCGGTTCCAGAAATGTGTTGCGTGTTTATGTCTGATTGTATATGTTTAAGAAAGAAAACTGTTGGCCTAGTTGAAACTTGACTGGTTTGGGGTAGTGGGCATCTGATTAAATCCTGATGGCTTTTTACTGACTCAACTTGCCCCAAATAATTCACCATCCTTTGGGCGGAAGAACTGCTTTTTAAAATGCCTATCTACAACTGTACACTCTATACTCAAGCCGCCGTTGTGCTAATCTGCCAGGACTTGCCCTTTAGAGATGCCCTCTAGAGTTTCCTCTAATACCGTGTTGTCAAACCTTGAGGCTTAATCAACACACGCTGGCACCCTATTGGCCCTAAAGAGGAAGGGAAGGAACGTTCTGGAGCGTGGCCAGAGGGCTCTGGTAAAAGGTAGTGAAGGAGACCTGGCAGAGCAAGGGGGCTACTTATCAGGGGGTGGGGGGTTGGCAGCAACCCCAGAGGACTCCAGGTTTGAAGTACAGCCCTGTGGCTGGAAGTGTTTGTGTGTTCCCATTCCCACTGTTTGGGCCTCTCCATCCTTGGGGATAGGTAGAATTTAGACGGTAGGTAATTTTGCTGGAAGATGGATTTCGTACAATTGCCGAGAAGAGTCTTAGACATAGCATAGGTGCCAGTGTTGTGTTTCATGACTGTTACCCTGGAAAATGTTGATAATACCTGATAGCAAAGCGTTCCATCTACAGCCATAGGGAGACGGACATATTGTGACAAGGAATAAAAGCATTTTCTTAGGGACGTTTCTCACATTGCAGTCAGTTTTCTTTACGAGAATAAGGGTCTCACTCCAGGTGCTGTAGTGGAGTTACAGGAAGCATCTCCTCCAGCTCTGCTGCTGAACCCTGTGGGAATCGCCCAGCTGGAGATGGAGCCATCTTAGAGGCACCACACCATGTGATGGAATCCATGAGCTTCCCATCTGTATGAGAATGGCTTGGGCAGAAAGCTAATGTCTTAGACAGGTGTCTCTGAAGAAAAAAAACCCACCTCAGGCATTTCAAGTTCTTCTCTTGGGCTTCCTTTAACAAACAGTACGAGACTCTATTGTTAAACGCTGCATGATGTTGGCTAATGTTGCTTTTTTCCACTCCATATGGTGGACGTCATTCACCTGATTTCACCTAGCCATTTCATAGAGGAAGCCATAAAAGGAGGTCGTCTAATGTTAGCCATGCCTTTGTGCAAACTTAACAGGCTTACAGGGAACCTAATTATGCATCCGTCCTAATAGGATATCATCAAAGTGTTCACTATAATATCAGTATCATCCAAGTGTTAGATATGAATTTTAAAAAGTCGTTTTTAAGTTTCTGCTGCTTCAGTGTCCGCAGAGAATCCAGTTTTAATTACTTTTTGGAGTCACACTTCCAAAGGATGACCTTTAGTATGGAAATGTGTTTGCCCTGGAAACTGAATAACGGGTTTTCAGCCGAGCTGACCTGGCCCATCTGCAGCGCTGCAGTCTCGGGGGTTTGCTTGTGTCAGGATTCAGCAAGAAAATCGTATGCCCAAGAGCAGGGAAAAAGCAGGAAAAAAAGTAACCAAAAGAATATTAAGGCCTCAAAGACAAATTCTCATAATAAAGTTTCCATGTTTACTTGGAAATGGCAGCTCTCACATCACAAACACCACAGGTAAGTGATAATGGAAGAAGAGGCACTTATAGTGACCAGCTTAAATACAGGCACAGGGGACAACAGTCAACAATAGTGGCAGGTGCTTGGCGTCCCATCCAGATGCTCAATGCGGCACCCTGCTGGTGGAGCTGATACTGAGCTCCTACAGCTTGCTTAGAAAGCCCTGCGTCATTGTCCCTCGTCACTATTTCCCCACTCTACCTCAGCCCCATCCGGAGCTTTCTTGTGGTTTTCTTCATATCCACGATTTGCATGTCTTGTACTGTTGTGTTTGTCTCTACTGGAGAGGGAGCCAGAGTGTGACTCACCTTCATTCTCCGTCTGCTGCAGTACCACCCCTTTTCTCCCCCTCTGAACTCTCCGTGTTAGGTCTCGGTTAGTTCTGCACTATCTCAACCCAAAACACTGTCCATTTCATAGGTTTTCCCATTCCATAAGGTCATCTGGGAATGAAAAATAACATACTCAGCGTGAATGCAGCCACAGTTGCACTTTAGCGCTCCCAAAGAAGATTCATGGCCCACTCACAAAATAAAAAAAATTAAAGAAATGTTATTCTGCGATGCCAGCCTTTACAGAATGGCTGATGATGGTGTTTGTCTCTCCTTGTGATCACAGACAGCATAATAAAGGACAAGGAGTTTGAGGTGATGATGCAGATTGACTGTGAGGTCACGGACACCAGGATCCTCCACATCCGAACCTCCACCATCCCACCGGTCCTGCGCGCCAACCGCACCGACACGCTCTACCCACCGTCTCCAGCCGACAACCAGGCCGTGCCGCCGCCCGTCGGGGTACTCATGGGCTCCGCTTAGACCCAGGGTCCGTCGGTGCATGCTGTTTCACCATGACGCTCCCCATCCACCGTTACACATTTCACATCAGGTTAATAAGAAGTATGGACGTGTTTCTGTTGAACAGTAAGTCAATTATTGAGCAATAAGAGCAATTCTTCTCTTTTTCCCTTTTTCATTTCTTGTGAATTTTATTTATTTTAAGACGACATTCTCTTGTTATCGATAATTCGATATGTCAGGGCCGTCGGGTGGGTGTTGATTGGGTGGGTGTTCATCTGAGGCTGGCGTTGGTGGTGTTGATTGGGTGGGTGTTCATCTGAGGCTGGCGGGGTTGTTGTTGTGACGAGGCAAAATGCCAGTCCTGGGACGCTAAGCCCACTCAAGTGGTGGCGCTCATGTGTTTGCCACATTCTCCCTTAGCTTTGAGATCTGTTGTGGCTCAGTGAGGGCCAATTGCCCTGTTCCTTATGCTGGGAAGCTGACCACTCCCTCTAACTCCACACAAGTAATTGCTGAACAACGGCAGGGAGCAACATATTGAACTCTTAGTCACCCTGTCAAAACAAATCTAGATTTAGCCACCAGCATATCTCCGAAGGATGCCATTTTTTTACTTTCCATTTTCTATAGATTTTATAAAATTGAATATAAGCTCATTTCATTTGGTCACACAAGGCTACTATTACAGATAGAAGACTGCATTATCTTCACAATTATGAAAGTCTAGAAGCATACTCAGGAATTCAGTTAATGTGTAAACATGCGTTTCCACCACTGTAATCCATTCTCAACTGGGTCACTGCTCAGCTAAGTTTGAATTGTTACGTGCTTTATATATATTTGCACTGTATGCATTGATGATGAATTCGATTTATTTCCTTATGAGTATGTTTGCACCGTGCTTTGCTGACAAAACTTGACATTGACATTAATTTTAATCATGTAATGGCAACTTCTATTGAGATACAATCCACATCTCAGAAAATACATTTTGTTTATAATTTATAGTAATGTGGCATACATTTTATGAAGTGGGTGTATTATTATATTTTGACTTTTTAAAATAGTTAATTAGCCCATGATATTTTCCTTGACCCGTCCACTTTTATGTAAGTGCACTTAAAACACAAAAGCATAAGTCTTTTCTCCACTAAATATAAAAAGATAGGGATGGCCTTTTTTCAACAGTTGTGTGACTTAGTCTGTTTATAGATCTAGTTTTATCTCAGTATTCTTCAGCTAGTTCAGTACCTTCATATTTGTCTTTACAAAAATAATATATTTGCATTGATTGTAAGATCATCAAAAAATATGTAGTGTTTGTGAAGTGCTATTTTGGAACTATTTTGGTTTGTTAAAGCAACAGTGTTTCTGTGTTGTTATAATATCTGGAATAATGTATGTCCTATTGTTTTTCCATCCATATAAGTGGCCCCTGCTCCTATCTATCTTTGTATTTGGAATAAGCAAATATATGCTTGCTTTTTTGTTGTTGTTTTTATACGAATTATATCCAAAGCCATGTTATTGCTTTAGAGGCATCCCTTTTTATCTTTAGGGAGCAAATGAGAACACAGACTTATGAAAAATGTGAGTTAATAAAACACTGGATTTACAATAAGTGCGTCTTTGGTTTATCTTCTGTGATGAGTCTAAACTGCTTGTATAGTATTTGAAAAGATGGAAATGACTGGGTGTAATGTGCCCCATACACTTTATTTTTATAAATTGTACCTGATTTTATATCTGGTTGACTTCCCTGGTGCCAACTAGACACATATTACTGCTAATAACGGGCTATTTTAGACACCACATTTAAACAAACAACAAGGGTGACTTTTCAAGTTGCATTTACAGACCTTTATTTCAGTATCTTCCAACATGGTACAATCAGATGGGAGTTAGTGCTTTCTCAAGACAAATGTTAACAGCTAACTGGTATCCCCACAGGGAAAAAAACAACCCTATATGTACAGAGATAGTGGGAATATAAAAACTAAGCAAGAGTTTATGAAACAGAAACATGAGTCACAAATGGATGCGAACAGTACTGTTGTATGGTTTGAAAAGTAAAATCATATGAAATTTTAACTAAATTAACTACTTATATTGCTTTAAATTTTCTAGAGTACTCGCTCTGACCTCTTTTCCACATTCATATATCTCGTTATAACTATATTACATTATATACAGTTAAAGTCATACAGCATAAACAATGAAGCAACAGTTCTTGCAGCAATAGCTTTACTACTCTTGAAATATCAGGTCAAGTGAAAAATGTTTGTTGATTAGTAACCAAAACATAACATTGAAAATGTATTATTTGCCATGACACCGGCTTAAATTGGGTGATAAAAATCACAACATATTAATGGCCATGTGGACTGATCTACAATCCACTTTACCTTGCAGAAATACCTTTTTCTAAGTGTAAACCATTCTCGACTAAGATCAACCCCTACAGAGGGTCTGCATAGGCCAACTTGATATTGTATGTAACTTGGTGTCCATTGTCCCAGGCATACAACATCCCCTCCTTGGGGTTGTAGTCGATGTGTGTGGTGTAGGTATAGTTGTTGGTGAAGGGCATTCTGGGAATCATCTGTGTGTTTGTGTGTGTGTCAAAGGCGTATGCTAGGTTGGAGTCCCTGCGGTCGTAGCTGTCAACAGCGTAAAGGACGCCGCAGACGATAAAGCAGTTCCCGTAGTGGTTCCGCCTCAGGCCGGTCCTCCACGTGGTCTCCCTCTGCATGCTGAGGTCCACGGGGTCAAGCCGGGTCAGAACAATCACTTCCTGTAGGAAGCCCTCGTCGTCCAGCGCCGGGTAGACGACCCACAGGCCGCTCTCGTCTATGGCAAAGTCAATGTCCGAGTGGCCGCGCCACTGCCACGGCGCCGCCGACTCCTCGTACACGGCATCGTGCAGCAAGGTCCAGGCTGCCACAGTGCGCTGGCGCAGGTCATACTTGATGATGTCCCGGGAGAAGGCCCTGTTGTAGAAGAGGGCGCCGTTGTAGACCACGTGGCCTGTGCCGATCCAGTTGTACGGCAACTTGTAGGAGTCGGTGAAGCGCCCTAACATAAGTTCAAGACAACACAAAACCATTGGTACGGGTTATGAAAAACTGGTATCATATTTATTCCACATGCTTATTGATATATTCTGACTTATGAGGATACGTTTTTCAGAGGAGCTGTTCTGCATAGGCAAATCACGGATCGCACATTTGTTGAGCGCTATCACCACCAACCTTGTTTGAAGACCTCCAAGTTGCGGAACTCCAGCAGGTTGTTTCCGTAGTAGTAGTTTGTGACGTAGATCTTGTCATCCCCAGCTAGTGGATCCTTCATCCAGGCTCCCTCGTTTCTGCCATAAGTGTTATGAGTTACCGGCTCGGCGATAGTGGCCAAAGTGTCCTTACACTCTCCTGTTAAAAGTGCAGTTAGTTACTCAGTTGTTTCTCTGGTGGATTATAGTCATTTCTGAGGGGTATTAAATATAGAACAGAATCATTCCACCCTGCCCTTTTCAATAAAGGAAAAACGTTATGTCGATGTCCAAGAACCTACCAGGCGTTTTTGGAGCTTTTTGCATAGGTACTTCTTCTGGAAGTGCTTCCTCCTCGTCCCAACTGATTCTGTATTTGCGTTTAACAGGGATGGCCTTGCTGGTGGAGGGGGTCATAGAGTTTGGAATGGAAGGGGTGTTTAAGGAGGAAGTAGCTGTTTTTAGTGTTCTTGGAGACTCCTTCAACCCAGTCAAAGTTGCAGGTTTTAGTTTTTCGGTTGGTGAAGTCTCCACCACAGTAGTGGCCTCAATGGAAACAGTTGTTGGGGTGATCTTTGGTGCTCTGGTTGTGGCAGTATCAGTAGAGCCAAGCGTAGTGACTATGTTGGTAGTGGTTGGAGTCTCAGTAGTTAGGATTGGCCCAGGAGTGGTAAGCTTGGCAGTGGTGTGTGTTGTGTACTTTGCTTCCACAGTCTTAGTTGTGAAAGTAGTACTTTCCAAGGTAGTAGATGCCTTATTTGTTGCCAACGTTGTCTGTCTCAGGGGGTCCTTGGTAACGGGCACATCAGGGGTCATGATTGGGCTCATGCTGGCCGCTCTGATGGGTGTCTCTCTGGTCTTAGATGGGACCAAGCTTGAAGAGGTACTGACTGGTTTGACCACCAGGGGCCACTTAGTTGCTCTGTAAACAAACCGATCAGTGGTCTGAACAGCGGCTGGGTGCACATCCGTGCTGTTGCTTATGTCAACCCTTGGCGTGATTGTGGGCCCTCCTTCTGGAGTGCTCCCAGTGGTGGATGGGGTGGGCTGGACATCCCTAACAACCCCCTCAGAAGACGGTGTGACATTGAAAGGTAACTCCCCAGTTTTGTGGTCCAATTCTGTAGGGTTATGCTTTGTTAATTGGCTAGTGTGCTTAATGCGTCCCCCTTGTGTCTTTGGTGAAGAAGCTCCTGGCTCCGCCTTTACCCTGGTCTTAGAAGGCAGGGGTCTGTGTTGAATAAATTGTTCTTCGATAAAGATGTTGATTGGACCATCGCCACTAAATGTATCATACTCAAAAACTGGAAGTAAAGAAACAAATATCAAATTTTACAGCGATAATATTATCATGACAAACCTCACATGGAGATATTATAAGGCCAATAAGATTATACCATACAGACAGATAATTTTGACTTAAAGAGAAGCAATGCAAGCGATGTTTGAAGTGTTTGAACTTACAGTTCTCCCCAGGATCCCCATCATCAGCAACCATGTGGTCGGTATCAGACTTGTAGAAGGTCATTCCTCTGATGACCATCCCATTGGGGCCAGTCCCCAGCAGCTGCGGGGCCTCCTGGTCGGTGCGTTTATCGGGGGCCGCCTGGGGTGTCTCGGTGGTTTCATTTTTCTCCAAAGAGGTTATGGACAATTCATGGCCTCCAACAAACCTCTCCTCATACCTCTCCTGTTAAGGGGGCAAACAGTTTGCAATTCAAAGCAATTGAAAAAATCTTAAGACTGAGAAATATCTTTATTCGTAAACAGGCTACATTATACATTCTTGGCAAATCAAAACTGCCTATTGAGTTTGATTTATGAGGTGAAGACAAGAGAGATCTCACAGAAACAAAGGTTTTTGTATAAACCTATCAATATATTGAATGATTTAATTACAGGATCCCCCCATGTTGGACAGTGTATGAAGCTCAGATTAAGAGTGTAACGAGAAGTCAGAATTCAGCAACATGCTTTATCTTCTCTTACGATATCTTAATTGTTCATTCTTAGGCAAATAATCCATGAAGTCTACCAATAAATTATTTCTTCACAATTTTCTATAATTTTCAGTAATTACATTAGCCTGAAGTCTTTGTCTGGGTATGAAGTGGAGATGTATGGAAAAGGCACATTACTTGCGCTTTGAAATTATGGCATTTAGGCAGCCTACAAATGCCAGCCTTTATGTATATGCTACTCAATTTCGAATCCGCTGTTAAACGATGCCGCAAATAAAATACAAAAGAAATGTAATACACAACCTTCTCAATGGAGGAATAGATTCCATGTATGTGCAGTTTATCTCCCTTTGACAGGTAGGTGGGTCGCTAATAAGTCAGTTATGTTAGGACTGATGAGCACATCTCATTACCTTCTTATCTCCCCAGCTGAAAACCGTCATGTGCACACCATTCACTCACCTCCGGGTTCTGATAGGCTGCAGCCTTGTCAGGCATCTCACTAAGCCTCTTCCACTTCTCCTGATGCAAGGGGACAGAGGGTGGGGGCGGGCTACCAGGCTCATGAGGCTGGAGGGGGACCATTATCTTCGCTTCCTTCTCCTCTCTAGTGTGGTTCAGAGAGACTGCCTATGCGGATGAAGTAATAGCACATGCCAGGGTTTAACAACGAGGCATTGCGCAAAGCTGATCCTTATTAATGGCCAGGGTATGACCAGAGCAGAACTGGTGAGGGCAAATGACTGTATAGGCTCCATTGTTTACTAAAGCAAAAGTATTCTTCTTCTTACTCTGCCTGGTGCTTGTCAAAATTGTCATTAATGTCCAGTTGAGATGCAGAAACAAATCTCCTCAGTGTCTGGTTAAAAAGAAGAGGTCAGCTTCTTTGTGCACTACAATCTATAAAATGGCTTTTAATACCTTCTGCATAAGGTCTAAAGCTGCAGCTCCTCTGCCATAACTTAATTCGACCCATTGGTTTAGAATAAATAGACCTACAAGATTCAAATATAACTTAATTTTCCACACATTGGAAAATCTTGGCATTTTTTGATTAAATTAAGGAGTTATAAGAGTGAAAGAGTTTGTAATAGCTGGCCACAGGTTGTAACCAGGGAGCTAACCTAAACATTGACCTGCATTGAACGGCATCCAAATTAAATACAGTATATGTTGAGGGAAAGCATCAGTAAAACGTGATTGTCTTATACAACTCATTATTAAAGTCTATACAGGGCAGTGGCCTTTGGCAAGGCAGTTTAATTCAACCACTAATAAAATTGAGTGAGTTGCCCAGGGGGAGTATTTCATTAGACACTTTGACACCCACAGGCTCCGAGGACCAACTGGGTTGTTTCCAAGTTAAAAGGCTGAGTACTGCAATTTACAGGTTCACATTATATGGCCTACATTTGAGCCAAGGGATTTCCCAGTTTACATTGAAATAGGATGTGATAATGATTAGGTCGGATACAGCCAAGTGCCAGGCTAGGCAACGTATGGTCATGACTTTAAAGTGGACCACACTATATACAGTCTTTTGAATTTTAATGGTGGGCCTTACCTTTTCTATGTTCTCCATACGACCAAGGAGTTTGGTGGTGAGTGAGTGCAGTTTCAGCAGATCCATGCCGTAGAAGGATCCCTCCAGTAATTCAATAACGGATGACAGCTAAAATAAAGTAAATTCCATCAGGGAGGTTCTCTTAATAAAAAACAAAGAACTACATCATAATCATATTTATATCCTCAGCCCATTCTTTTGAAAATTAAGTCGACCATACACTAGTTTCCTGGAAAATCTCGGAATCCCACTCATGGTCCATCTACCAAAATCCCAGGGCAGGCTTGACACTTCAACAGATGATCTGCGACAGATCAACAGAAGTCAAATAGGGAAGGCCACAAAGGAATGGATATCAATTCACCTTCACATTATCTTTTCCAGCTTCCCTAAGCTTCTTCAGCCTGTATTCTCCTTCACATGGGTTCATGGCCGATGGAGGAGCGATGCAGGCGCACTTGCAAGCTGGTCCTGATGTGATGGTTTCCACAGTATAGAAATCCTGAACAGTAGCGCTCCCCTCTTCAATCCGCCGACAGGCACTTCTGCTCAGGGGTCTGACAACACATTTACACCGACAGTCAGAGCCTTCCGAGAGGGCTTTCACTTTGTCATAATCACCCAGCAGCTACAAAGAGAAAAGGATGGAGGCATTTTCCACAACGTACCATCAGGAGACATATGGCCTTAAGTATAGACAACTTGGCAGACAAGACATTTCAAATTTGTTAAGGATGAGTAATATCTTTTGGGAGATCATATGGGGTGTTCAAGGCAGATCAATTATTGTAGAAGTTACTGGAAATATTTGATTATCAAAATAAATTAATTTAGCCCACCTGAGAAAGAATGTTTCCCTGGTCTTCCACCTCCTCTTGCAATGTGTCGTTCTGGTCTCTGAAGTCCATTTTATCTGGTCTAATTCCAGTGTCCACATCATTAATGACTGTCCGCTCCTTTGGTGCAGGTGAGACCAATGTGGATAACGCGCACAACACAATGCAGGAAACCCCAAATTTACTCATTTTGATATGGTCGCAGAACGTATAAGCCAGCCACGGACCCACGATGCTACCTGTCATCAATTGTTGTACACTAGTTGACATTAATACAAGTTAACATTGCCTATTCAGACTATAGGATTGAGATGCCCGAAACTATAACCGGAGAGGTGCTGACTAAATACATTCGAAAAATGATAAATCTAAAACTTATATTTAGTTTAATGGATAGGTTTAATTGGGCGCTCTTACAAAGAGCGATACCTCCTGTGCCTGTAACTGCTGCGACGACAGCGAGAGATGCAAGTTGTGCGCTTGGACCTAGCATAGAGAAGGCGGAGAACCTGACGGAATGGGTAGGGAGGTGTTCAATAGCGTAAAGTGCATATTGTCAAGTGCTACGTTCTCGGCCATACAAGCCCCGAACATTGGGCAAAACGTTTTGGTGAAGTGACATTCATGGTGTATTTGACCATAACATTTTTGCTTAAATGAAAAAAGAATGCTGCCTATGCCCCTCCTTGTGATAAAACAGGTTGACTTCATAATTGTTTTTTTTTGTTGCCCCTGCATGTTAAGGACACAGGAAACCACTCGCAGCTTAGATTAGTCAGAGACAGTACTACTAGTCTTTGGCGCCCTCTTGCAGTAATATGATACATTAAATCAGTCTTTTTTTTATGGTTAAGGCACATTTCATATATGCACTTTATATTTTATTCTTCTATTAAAACATTCCTTCACATATTGCATTCCTCCATTAACAAATTACTTCCCATATTACATTCTTCTGATAAAATGTCTTCCCGTATGGACGCTCAGATATAACTTACATGATTTTTAGACCAGGATAGCAAATACAAAGACTAACAACTCTATGTAAGAGGGTCAGTTAAGGCAGTGAAAAGTTAATTGTTGCAATACAATTTGGCACTGAACAGTTTATAATAGACTATATATGCTGTGAATATTATGTACTGCTGTTATAAACCACAATCAGTGTTTAAAATGTAAATAATTATTCAATGAATTCTGCATTATAAAGTGTAAAAAGGATTGAGAAACTGTATATAGTCTCATTTAGCTTCCAATTGTATTTAGTTTCATTTAGCTTCCAAACGTTACCAACGATACAGAACTAGATAAGTAAAGTGCAAAATCAGCTATTCTAATCAAAGATATTCAAGCTCAAATCGTATGTTTGTTAAAATCTTCTGTTTACCAAAAACATATCTGTCAATAATTTACGATTTTTGTTATCTATAGTGCATGTTTTTGAAAGGAAATTTCAAATTGTCTGTTGGTTGAAACAGAAAGTTCAAGAGGAGCTTTGGTTTCTTCCATTTTCTCCACAGCCTTCCAACTCCATTGTCTTCTCTTCTGCCACAGGCAGAATGAGGTGGGATATTCGACTCCACAGTCCACTAAACTTATCCAGGTCCATTGTGTCAAAAGAGGTGGGTTGGTCAGAGGAGAGAAACTTGCTTTTAAGGTGGTCATCAACCATTTCCTCAACAACACTCAGAGCCAGGTTAGCTTGCAGCTCCTTCTCTCCCCCCAGCAACACAGTGAAGGCCAGGAACACATTCTTGTAGGCGGCGTTCTCGTGGTCACAGTAGCGGTAGAAGATGAGGGTGGAGCCTGGGGGTAGCTCCTCAAAGCGGTGGATGACAGCCACAGGCT
>JAVQIZ010198669.1:0-21068 GCA_036023535.2 Galaxias brevipinnis | reverse complement strand
CCCCCGGACCCCCCCCCCCCCCCCTCTCTCGCTCTGCACTAACGCCTACGCTCCTCCCCCCCGGAGCCAGAGAGTCAGCGTGGACACAACAGCCCAGCAGCGTGCTGTCCACACACAGGCCAGGGAGCTGTGGCCTCTGCCAGCCTCTCTGTCAGTCTCCGTGCTGGTCACCAGAGGAGAGGTGCTGGTCCCAGGCCATATTTAAGGTGAGACTAGGCCTGAGCAGCAAGCAGGGAGAGTGGGATGGAGTGTGTAAGTGTGTGTGTGTGTGTGTGTAGGCACATGAGAAAGTGACAGAGGCAGAGTGAGACACACAGAAAGACTAGATCCATAGAGGCCTCTTTTATTCTTGATAAGCAGGCTCTAAATGAGCTGTGCCGGCAAAGCCCACCAATCCACATGCATCCTAATAAGAGGGTAGGGGAATGAAAGCAGCCGAGAAAATGGAGCGCTGTGCCGGCGAGAGGACTGTCGCCAGCAGCACGGTGAGCTTAGCGCCGCTCTCACAAAGCACAGTGAAGACCCCCAGCAGGATTGCTTGCTAGTGCTGAATTCCAGAGAAGACCAACGGCCTGAATTCTATATGGACCACAAACAACCTGACACAAAGAGCAGTGATATTGGAAATAACCACATGAATGCAGCTAAGGACCTTTTTTTCTGTATCAACCCAGCAGGAGGCTTTTCCCGCTGCCTGACAGGGGTTGAACTGTGTTACTGATTTCCAGTGGCGTTAGCTTTCACATACGCCTCATAATGACTGGCAAATACTTTACACATAGGACCACTTTGATAACTTTGGTTGGTTCAAAACGACAGCTTTCAAACCAAGGAGAGGGGACTTACTGGCAGCTTGAACACGGGCCTTTCGGCTCACCACCAGCCCAAAGGAATTCTGGGCCGTGCACTCATAGTCGCCCTCATCCGACGAGCCATCCAACTTGGTCTTCTGGAATTGACCTATGAGCAGCGAGCCGTTGAGGAACGTGGTGTGGTCCTGGGCCAATGGAAGGCCACTCCGCCTCCACTGCGTCGTGATTGGTGGGATGCCGTCTACCTGGCAGTGGAGCATGAGGGGCTGCTGCTGCACGGCGATGATGTCACTGGGCTCCAAGGTGAAGGAGAGCTCCGCCTCACATGTCACACCTAGGAGAGTCCACACACACACACACACACTAAACATCGAGCCATCAATCATAACCGAATATGAGCGTACATCATAGTTTACATCAAGGTTTATTGTTATGATAATATTAGCATGATGATAAACCACCATAGCCAACTCTCCGTATGAGCATGCAGCGTTGGCTGGGCTAGAGCAAGGCTTAGGTCTGAAGGGACACACATATATCACAACATGGCTGCCTGTCCCACTCACAGGCAGCACAGCTCCATCATACAGAATGCACCACCCAATGTGCTGCAGAGAGCATGCAGAGATGTAAATCCCAAACTATAGCCACCTCATTTCAAGCACAGCAGGCCACCTAGCAGCTTGAGACCTTCAGCCGGGGAAATAGCTCTAAAGGGAGGTTTTAGAGATTGTAGGATACTCACACACCGGCTGTCAATCAGTTACAGGGCGAGTTACCTAAAGACTTAGGCCTAAGTGTGCTGTCAATCTACATCTTCCTGGCTGAGCTTGCAGATAGCCTCCCTCTCTCTCTCTCCAGGTATTTCTGCATGTCCCTTTTTTCACACACTCACACACATCTTCTCTCTGTCTTCACTCAGGATGCTATACTCACAGGTCAGTCATCAAAGTAGGGGGAGAAAGCAAAGTGGAAGCGTTAATATACAGTTAATACATCTATATACATTGTCCTACTTGAAATCTCAAACTGAAGAACCCGAAAGGGAATAATGGAAGGGTTTCAGTGCTGCTGTTTCTAGTCTGCCTCGAAGGCCACTACCAACTTCCGGTAAAGAGCTAAGTCAAAGAAAGTGACATCACAGCTGAGAGCACTGAGGGTGCAGACCATGGTTTCTAAGACCTTGGGCTCTGAGGTAACAACGAGACAGCTTTCACTTTCTATAGCCAACACTGTGTGGGTCCAATCATCACGAGGGCTGCTCCTCTTTTGTCATGGCAACATAACAGAAGAAACCCTCTCCCTCTGCCACTGACCTGATGGCATTTAAGCTGAGCTGCCTGCCAGAGCGGAGAAGAACACCGTGGATCAAAGCTGATTGACAAGGACTGACAAAATCCCCTGCTATCACCGATTTCCAGGCGTGGCGGACCCCTGGCGTTGTGCTTCTGCCTGGTGTGTGTGTGTGTGTGTGTGTGTGGCTGTGGGACCCCTAATCTCAGCAGCCAGTCAATGGAGAGGCACACAACTGGATCTTTCCTCGCTCAGCCAGACGCTAAGACAAAATCACTACAATTACCTGGTCAGAGCTCACACAAAGGAACCTCAGTCCCATACTAAAGCACTTTAGCTGCTCTTTCTCTCTTCCTCCATCCCTCTCTACCAGCCTCCAGACCACCCACCATCCCTTCCTCCCTCCATGCCCCTTCAGAGCCTGGCTCCTAATAGCACTCCAACACTACCCCTGTCCCTATACTCAATTCTCATCTCGTTGTCTAGTCCTCAGATACACACACACACACACACACACACACACACACACAGCATAATTCAAATGTCTGGTTGCAGGTTGACATGGGAGTGGGGATTGTGGGGAGGATGTTGGTGGAGGGAGAGCGAGGGGAAGCAGAGCAGAACAATAAAGAAAGCATGTAAACAGGCTGACCTGACTTGAGACCATAAAAGAGGGGCATAGCCAGCACTCCATGTATCGGGTTTCAGCAGTCGATGGACTAAGCACAACCAGTTCCAGCCCCAGGTCCCAGAATCTAGCTAGCTGGAGCCACGGGTGTGTGTGCCTGGGTGTGTGTGCCTGGGTGTGTGTATGAGTGTGTGTAGGGGGGCGGTCCGGGGTCAGAACAGAGCACCTTCCGGCGTCATCTGTGGAATTCCAGGCTCAGGAACACTCCCCTTTAGGTGCAGACATGGAATGCTGTGACACGCTGCTTGTCCACGCATATCACCAGGAGAGACATTCTCTACCTGTCTGCTCCCTTTCTCATTCCCTCTTTTCTTCATCTTACTTCATCTCACTCCCTCTACCTCTCTCCTTTGCTCTTTTCCTCTGGCTTTCTTCTTTCCTCATCCCTTTCTCCAGAGCGACAGCCATGCCTCCAGAGCACAGGGGGAGGAGGGGGTGCTGCTCAGGTTTAGGAGGGGTGATATATTTAACCCTAAGCTGACTGACTGTTCCTCAGGAGCCCTGCTGCTGTGCTCACCTTTCCCACAGGAAGGCCAGCCAGTGGGGAGCACCAGTGTGGACGCAGCACCAACACTGCATCAGTCCCGCCTTGTGTTAGGAGCAACACACAGCTGACCCTCCACAGAAGAAAACAAAAGAAAACCAAGGAGAAAAGGCCATTGTAGAAAGGTACTGCCTCAGCTCATACAGGCTGTATGTATCAGGAGATCACCGGAGACTGCTCTGCTCATGACTCTGCTGCACACCAGCGCTTTGCCAAGGCCTCTACTGTCTTTGCTGCCTGTGTGTGGTATCGGCCATGGCGGCACAGAACAGGAGAAGCAAGGCTCAACACAGCTGTGGAGATCCACACACACACACACACACACACACACACACACACACACCAGTGTCTTGGAGCTGTGCTGGCGGCAGGGACACCCCGGGGTGTAGGATTACCCCTGGGTGAGCTGCGGGAGCCGGCCAGGCTGACAGAGACAAGTGCTGGGCTAAGTGGGGCTCACGCCTGGGCTTACCACACTGACAGCAAAGTATGGCGGCTAGCTGCCCGCCCGCCCGCCTGCCCGCCCTCCTTCCTGCTTCCCTGGCTATACTGCCGGTGAGGGGCACACAAACCCCTGACAGCTATGTGAGACCAGCAGTGAAAAGTAGCACTGAACATACAGCACATGTTGTATGCTTCAGATGTGCTAGTGACGTCTAACTTGGCTGTGCGGAGTGAAAAATTGAGAGCATCCCCAAAATAACTGGGGCCACTGCAGTGCCCCCGCCTTCTTAATACACCACAGCACTCGCTCTGAGGGAAAATCAATGTTCACTCTATTTACTGGGGGAAATCTAAGTATTGCACCTTTTATGTTAGCAGTCCTGCTGACTGGCTTGAGCCCATGTAAATAATTAATAAATGGCTTTCCATTTGAACTAGCAAAGCAAACATATTCCGTGACATTGCTGCTCTAACTGTCTTGGCCTTTCCCTCTGCACACAAATACTAAGAAACACAACTTAATTCAAAGAGAGTTGTCAAAACACCACAGGAATAGCCTACGTTGGTGAAAGTGAAAGTGCCCCTTAAGGTGCACTGTTTCAAGGTAATGTAGAATGACAGAATATTTCAAGTCCTATATGTGTTTGCCTGGATGACATAATGATATAATGGCAATCCTATCCACCTAATAGTATATTTGCTTTTCAGTTATACTATATAGAATATTAATACCCCTAAACTATCATTAAAGGTATGTGAGCGATTACACCAACTGAGAGCAGTGTCTGAACCAACAACCCAAACAATAGGGTAAATCTCCTCCTAATGTCGAAGGTGACCCTGGCTGAGGTGTGCCCATGACACTGTCAGCACGCACTCACTTCCCTCAAAGAAGTGATCCCCTTTGGTTGGTTCGACACTGGTTTTTACTCAGAACCAGAACAGATCAAAGCTGTTTATGTTTTCCAAGTCAACAAGCAAATGTCTCAGAGAACTCTCAGCAGATATTATGCCACCAGAAAGACAAACATTTTCGCATCTTATCCAACCAAAGGATAAGTGTTGTAATCCTTAAACTACATTTAGCAGGAGTAACATGATTATTTGTGATAATCAACTAAAGGCTTAACCTAGAGGAAATACAATGGTATAACGTAAAGTTAATTAGATACCTATTTATGTTGCAGCAACTTGACATCTGCTTCAATTAAGCAGAGCTAAGTGTTTTTTTCTATTAGTCCAATTTACCATGATACCCAGGTTGGGTTGCTGTGTTGCTTTACAAAGGAGACAAAACCAAAACAATAGAGCTTTGCCAAAGCTCTAGAGCAACACTCCCAAACAATCCTTTACAAAGTACTAGCATAACAGAAAACACCATCATGCAAACAATCCTTTCCAAAGTACTAGCATAACAGAATACACCACCATGTCTAAGACTCATTCATCTCAGCCTAAACCTGTTCCTAACGTTTCTCCAAACAGCCATGGCACCTCCCATTTGGAATGCAAAGGATCAGGGATGACCTGAGCTGGAGCTACTGTAGGCCTAACATGTGTCAGGTAAGGTGAGTGGAAAAACCCTTTTTAGGTGTTTCACTTTAAAAATATGAGCAGATGATGTACATCACAACTATTTCACAAAAGGTCAAATCCCCCCATACTACTCCAATGGGTGCATCCTTGCTGCTTGCTGTTTTCCCGAGTACAAACACAAAATGAACCAGTGAAATGTCCACTATAACTGCAGCGAGCCTTTGTTAGTGCCTGCGGGGCATGCCCATCCTAAATGAATCCTCTATCTGCCTCTCTAGCCTTTCACAAGAAACGGGGCCTCGCTTGTATTGAAAGCTAAACTGTCCATCATTCTGAACAAAGGGGCAGCGAAGAAAATATATAGAAGACAGCTCTGACATTTAATCTGCAGATATTTTGCTCAACAGGCAATAACCAGCCTGCTTTTAATCGTTCATTGAGTTATAACCACTGTTGTTTTTTAGAATTGCAGGACATTGGAGACTGGAGATATGACAACAGTTTATGTGAACCAACTCTAAAATACTTTATCAGTATGGGAGCAATGAACAAATCAAATACATCAACTCAACAAAATCCCAGTCATATGCACCTTAGAAGAAAGACAACAATTTGAGGGGACATTCAGGGGTGGATATGTACGTGCACATCAAAAAGAAAAAAATCACAGAACCGACATCAACGTGCAGTTTCTCTAGAACACAATAGAACTGCAAATCGCAAATGCATGCAGATCCGAAGTAAACAAAGCCTTTTCATCTGCACATTGCTTGTGTAGACTCATATGCCTTGTTAATGGTGATTTAATAAAATATTGGGTATTGGTGCATCCACAACAACTATTCACACCCTAAAACCACCAACAGGCAGCTGGCTACAGCTTCAAAGACTACAGACAACACTGTTGAAAAAGAATGTCAAGTTAACGTACGCTGTGTGGTCAGTGCGTCTAGTTGGGAGCATGCCGCTGCACCAAACGACAAAAAACAGGTTCACATGAGACTGCAAAAAGAAAAGGTGCACTGCCTACTTTGCTGCGGAAACCAATATCGTGCCATTCGAGTAATTTCTAAGACAAATACTTACCGATTAAAACGTTAAAGAGTATTCCCAAGAAGCATGGAACAAGGCAGTGCTTGTTGGTAGCCATCAGGCTTAACACTCCGAAATTATTCAAATACCTGAAGAAATACAACGTCAAAGGGAATGGGAGAAAAAAATGTTATCCAGCTTCAGCTCATAGTCCGAGCTACTACAATTGGTGGCTCGCTGAGGTCGAGCATGCTTGCGCCATTTTGCACATCTATCAGGAATCTGTCAGCATCTCGCGCTCTCTCCTCCTTCTCTGTATCCCTAAGCCACTCTCGCTATGTTTGTCTCAGTACCTTTCGTTCTCTAATGAAACTCTTCACGTTTGTTCCCCTATGCCACAGCCTCACTACAACTACTATTGGCTTTCCTGCATAGCAGCTGGGAACAAAGGGACCATACCGCTGCACTCATACGAAATCGGTGCTATCCTTATAAAATGGTTATTTAAACAAAAATGATTATTAGGAACACAATTGCACATACACAATGTTGGCAAATAATTCAGCCTAAATTGTATTTAACGTCATAATTAAAATGAATGTAATATACTTTTGTGACCAAAATAATAACGAACAAATTAACCATTACTATTCATAATTTTCCTTGCATTTATGTGACATATTTCAACAATAAAAACATATATTTGACCCAAAAATACTTGGAATGAGAAGGGGAAATAAGTAGCCCGGACCATGGCATTTAACTGCATAAAAAAACATAGTTTTTTCTGTTTTTGATTTTGTAAACAATGTATGAATAGGAGTAAGAGTAGGAATAGGCCTACCAACATCATAATACAAATAATAAATACACAAATTATGAAAATTGTCTGGTTATACTCCAACGCCATCTTATGGCCTAATTAGATGTAGCAGGTTCAGTTCAGGTTTTTAACCGAGCTCCTCACACGTGGTGTTGAAGGGGTGTCCAGGATTACTATCTAGAATAGTGTGCTTTTAGCCTTTTTTTACACGCAACGCGCCTATTGTCTTGTGTCACACCTACGCTGTCCCTCCATAGATTACAATCACCTTATTATAAGGCCAAATTTCAACACCTGGGTTAATTGGTTTGTGTTTGGCGCAGCCCAGAGTGTTGTGAATCGGGGATTGTTTGAAGCATACTTGATGTTTCTTAGTTCTTTGGTGAAGTTTACGGTTGCTGGCATTTGTGTTTTTCGTTTACTTGTTATGCCTATATGCATGGAGATTTTTATAAATCGGTCGATTTGGTCGAAACTTTGTCTTTTTTTTTAGCATATGCGTCAATACATACACAAATAGTGCAAATCGGAGTTGCGGACTTTCTTTTCTCCTCAATAATACATTTTCTGTCCTGCACCCAATTATAGGATGTGCGTATTTTTCTTCGTTGATACAGTGACAATTGACAGTAGCTTATTTGTCTAACGGTAAACGTTTGTGTTTCGGTTGTAGAGGTCAAATGCAGACACACCAGTTGTCCCAGTGATAAAATAGGACTCTGCAGATCCATTTCGCTTCAACCCTGTATAGTGTCACTGTTCTGCTAGAAGGGGATGTTCGATTGACACTGAATTATTTGTACGTAGGCTATATAGTACATGGTTTGATTTGTCTGAGATTCTATATATCTGCACCGTTACCACAAGGAGCGGATACTTTGTATAAAGAATTGTTATTTGCATAAAATAATTGATTGAATGGCAAAAAAAATTACAATCAAAGTGTAGTGGAGACCAAGGGCAACTGTAACAATTTCTGATCTTCATGTCGTTGTTCAAAATGTATTTATTCCAGTTTAAATAGTAGCAAATAATAAATTGTATAATTTATCATATAATTACGTAAATATAAAATAAATGTATTTTGAATAAGAACAGAAACCGCATCACACAGAAAGGATTTCCCCCTCATCCACATTAAAAAGTCAGTGTAGCTGACAAAATTAAGTCACAAATTATTTGATAAAACCATCTCAATTTGATAATTCTATGCCAATGCTTCCACCCTGCTAAATGTAACACTGGAGACAAAGTGCCTAAGATACTTACATAGCCGATTACAAAAACAAAATCGCACAATCGGGTTATAGAAGATATTTCAGATTGAGGAATGTATTGTATCAAAACTACATGTGTTCTATACACAAAGCAGTTTTTGGATCAAAACGACCAGTGGTCAATACACAGGGCACTTGACTTTCTTAATTACAAATTCCTAATTCATTTTTGAAAGTTTAAGGGGAAAGGATGACTGTGCAAGTACATTTTATGAAAATCTGGAAACATATCCCTGGGAACATATGTCGGTCATGAGACAGCTGCCTCATTTCTCTTTTACTCGAGAAGAGAGCAAAGTTTCAAATGGTGAGTGTAAGAAAGAGCAAAGGATAGTCAAACTGACAGTCAGGAAACGAGTAAGGGACAATGAAAGATGGCTGTGACTGGAAGATAATCTGATGACTAGGTAAATAGCTTTAGATAAGTGTCTGCTAAATGATTGTAATGTCTGCTCAGCTGTGTGAACCATGGTTTTTGGCTGGCCAGCAGCACAGAAACATGGGCCTTCTAATCAGTCTGTTGGAGTAGTTTACACTTCACACCACACCTGCCCAGTATATCTGCCAGGGTTCATCTTTTATTTGATAAGGGTATTTCCTTGTTTCAGCTTTTCTTGATGTTCTAAAGGCCAGTGTTGGATTGCGTTTGCTGATTTCCAGGAGGTGTCTCTTGTTATCCTCTGCTCACAGACTCTGCTGTAAAGTCAGCTGATAAAAGTTGCATGTCATGAACATGATTGTTTCTGAAAAGATACTTTTGGATCCTATCCCGGCAGTGAACACAGTGTGACGTATTATTTAAACATTTCAATTCTAAAGGTAGAGATGGAAATGTACACATTTAGCTAAGAGTAGGAGGAGGTTGATTAGCCCTGACTGGGTGGCTCTGTACGTTTACCTCAACATGTGCGGCACATTCCTTGGGATTGTTTTGGTTTAAATCCTGCCTCATGTGGTTCTCTCTCCCATTTGTGTCCTCCTGTTTACGGCAGTGCGTACAAATAAAGGAATATTATTACAAAGAGCCCAAAAGGCCCAAGGCACATGATGATGCAAGGCCATTACAAGTAAATACATTTTTTTTAGGGATGACAAATTTGATAAAAAAAACTTGTTATTGGTAATAGTTTTATTGTGTGATGTTTCTGGCCTAACATGTCTGTCTTAATTTGAGCAGGCTCTTACTGCCCATACAACAACAGAGTGAATCATAAAAGACATCCCTTTGAACGACTATTCTACACTTAAACAGGTAATGGCAGAGTGGGATTCAACATACTGGCTTAGAGAAAGGCATAGAAAGGAGGAAAGATCAATCTATGAAGCAGCTGTTGGTAGCTTCTAATAAGACGTGGTTTTGGCGACCTCTGCAGTTTGCTTGCTGTAATTATTTTCCCTAACCGTCGCAAAGAACACATGCAGAATGCTTGTGGTCACTGCAAATCGCTAGCATGATCAACGACTATACTCCAAGTACTGGGCATTTCTCCCTGATTTAGTGATGCACTTCCTTGTGCAGTAAAGCAAATTGTCAGAGTTTTAAATGAAATATTGAGGCTTCAGTATGGATCTGAATGGCATTTTTTTCATTCTCCCATAGACATTACAATATGCAAACTGTAAAAAGGTATTGATAACATGTTGATACAAAAAATTTGCCTATAGTGGCTTTAAGATGAATATTATTCTGTTGTTCACATGTTGTGTCTAAAGGTGTAAGCTACTTATTCAACAAAATGTCTTCATAAATAATTCCTGATATAATACTCTTGTCTAGTCTAACTCATTAAGTTATTGTTTTAAACTTCTTTTGTTAATCTAATGTATGCTGTGCTGCGTTGGGTGATTCAAAAGAATCAGTGGTGTGTGTGTGCGTGCGTGTGCGCGTGCGCGTGTGCGTGTGTGTTCGGATGTCTGATGACCGTTCCAGCTTCAGTGTTTCCTGCCTGCTGAGTGGTGGGGGTCAATGTGAGGCTGAGAGTTGTACGTGGGCGTTGAGGGGAATGTGAAAGTTCATTTAACAAATCATATATAAAATAGTCTAGAATGTGAATATGAAATTACTCCTCCATTGCTAAAAAGTAACATTGCATTATTTCATATCTCATTTAACAATGACTGTAGAACAAAGGTCACAAATTAGCTCAGCATTGCAGATGCTCCTGGCCAGTATGATGGATCAGGACTGTTCTTTCACTTGTTTTTTCTCTTACGTAGACTTCTTTATACTTGGCTTCTTACAATTGCATGCCTACTGTAAAACTGAGTTTGTTGTTGATCATTACTAGTAATTTCTAGTCATGTATTATACAGTATCTATGATTAAGGCAGTTAATTGTGTTTTTCTTATGTGTGCAGTAATATCAAGACAACGGAGTGGTCATTTACACACTACCCATTGAGTAGGTAACATGAGTTGGAAGGTTACAGATGTACAACAGTGTAAATCAATCACACAGAGCCAGAATATGATTCCTGAACACTGCTAAGTATTGCCCTGGCCTGGTGGCCAATATCCCTAAGTATCCCTGCTCCAAATTACTAGCAGATGTTGCTCTGAAGACTGAGAAGAAAGAAGCAAAAACAGACTTCTTACTTTAGTTTGATGTTGTCCTGGACTGATTAACCCAAAGCCTTGGCTGCATGCAAAGATAATCTTTCATTCACAGACATACTATTTCATTAAAACTAGAAGTTTAAAATACAAATGACTTTCATACAGTTAATGTGTAATTATTTTGTGTGATATTCAATCATTTTATTTCATATTAAATAGTTTCTTTGTAGCTAGCAAGATAATGAAAACAAGTCAAAGGTTTTGTATGTTTCTCCAATACATGACATGTTGGTTCTCTATAAAACAACATCTGATGTTCTAAACATACCTCACACAAAAGATATTAGCGATACCAATTCTAGACTGGGCTCTCCTTATGTCTGTTGCTTGATGTTTGTAAGAAACCCTGGATTGAGGTTGTGTTGATTTAGTAGTCGGGTGAATAATCGGTTGCCGGTGGGGACTATCAGTTTTCCTCTTTTCTACTTTTCCATTGTGGCCGTCTTGCGTGATAAGCGGGTGAACGCAGAGAGGAAAGGAACTGGCTCGCCTGAAGGTTCTAGACGGTGATGTCATGGGTTTCCAAAATATATACACAAGAAGTGATTGCAATACCTCTTTGGAGGTCAAAGTGAGTTTTGTGAGAGATTGGTTCTGTTTATCCCACCTCATGGTCCTTACACTTTGCTACTTGTGTTTTTCAGTCAGACTTATCTCCCACCCACTCCACACTACCATGTAGAGGAACATTCCTGAGAGTGTATTCATGTATTTACCAGATACCTTTCCAAGAATATTTTTGATATGCCTTCCTGTTTTGTATGAATAAATGACCTAGAAGCTCCCCCGTTCATATTATTAAACCATGTTGTTTTTATCATTAAGGCTGGGGCTTGGATTAGCACCTTGGGGAAACTGTCCCCGGTCCGCTGTGGAACACGGCGGGTGTGATTTAGTTCCTCTGAATTCCAACCGTCAGCAGGTTCAGCCATTAGGACCATGGATGTAGTATGAATGGACTGAGGCTCGGGTGCTGTTACTGAACTTTATTAGGAATGTTTATGGCTGCTATTGTGTCAAAAGGGACTTGTTGAGATCAAATATCGCTCTCAACTTACCGTTTATTTTAATGTATTAATACTCACCTGCTGGTTTACAGCTTTTCACACCTTAAACCTGAATGTGATAATGTTACAGCAGATCTCCCTAATGTCCCCACACTACTGTATCAGTCGTTCTTATTCCATGTTAAACCTTTGGCTCCTGCCTTGCCATGACTTTCCAGACTATTCTGGTCTGCTCCATTTCAATGTGAACCCAGAATAAGACAAATTTAAGTGGATTTGCAGATTTCCCAGAAATGTGCAACACCTTTTAACAGTAACATGTGCAGTGGTTACTTTTCATTTCCGTTGTCAAACGATTTCTTTCATTTATATCCAGGGTCCTTGTAGCCTCTCAAGCTCATTGTCATTATTTATTTAGCATAATTTATTGAAGTGCTTTTCATTGTTAAGGACCAGTTTATTATCTAAAATCAGCATACTTTCCCAACATAGCTGCCTTCCTTTATGTACTCATACTTTTAGAGAAAGAAATCTTCAGACATAATGAGTATACCATCGGTTTTGTAAAATAAGCAGTAGAGATAAGACACACAGGTTGGATTGGGTGCTTCCTCCCCCTGTGTAGATCTCTGAGGAGCATGTATGCTACCCATAAATGAGTCATCTGATTCAGGGAACAGGACTGATCATCTCCTTGTGGGCTCTCCCTCTCCATCGCTCCCCACGCTGACTCACTTCCCATCAAGGGTCTTCAAACTGTCTCAGAGGTCTTGTCTTTTAACATTCTCACAGCAGAGACCAAGCCAAATTGATTTTCTATGCGGAGAGATGACGTCAGAGGAAGGCAATGTATATTGTAGAGCAGACTATATGAAAGAGAGGCTGCTGCTTCCGATCCGTAAGTGAAGCAATTGCAAAAACAATTTAAAAACGAATTGCCCAATTTTGTTTTTGCAGTCTAGAAGCAAAAGCATTCTCCATGCTCAGAAGGTCTCTGGGGTTTTTTAGTTGAAAGAAAGTGTGTGACGAAGATGGACGACCGTGTTCTTTTGATTCTGTGAAGAACATTTCATCTGTCCTCCAGGCTGCCCCCACGTGTTTCTGATCTGAAGGTCCGTTCCTCCATGTCCTAATGGTTTACTGCCTGTATGCCAGACCTGGGCCAGAAACACTGAGGAGGTGTCATGGCCTCTACATATGGTCACTGGTATGTGTGAGATGCTGATGTGTGGGAAAACGTTTGTACTGTTCAATGTGTTCTTTTGGGTGAAAGAGATCTTGATGATTGTGTAAGCGGAAATGGCGTGTCTCGTGTCCTGTGTGTCTTGATTGTGTGTGTTGGTTGGAAATATTGACAGGAATCTGTCTGAAGAATTTGTAGAAAGGTACACATGATTGTCACCCGCTGTGCTCATTTATAGAATGTGGGGAGATCATTTGTAATGAAAGTTTTCAATGTTGGAGGACACAAATTATTTCTTAATATGCTATAATTTCCTGTGTATTTTGGCTTGACATGTGAGATGCAATCTAAAATTGAACATATAATTACATTTATTCTGCTGAATCCAAGACATATGCATATACATAATGTATACATAATAAACATAATAATGCTGACATCACCCAGTCACAAGGTTTGCCCAGCGTGTAGTGCATAATTCAGGGAAATAAAAAGGCCATTGCAATGATGTAAGACACAATTTTTCATTAGCAAACTGTTTTGCATTGCAAAATTCTCCTTCTTCTGCTATCTATTTCATGACACCTTTTCACATTATCAATTTCAAATGGATTTAGTTTTTTTGCTGGATTCTGTGAAAGGCTTACATTGGATGGCACATTTAATTCAACATTATTTTGATATTTGATTTGCATTTCAATTGTAACCAAAGCTTATTTTAATAAAAACACACTGTACAAACCTAAAGGTAAGCTGACGTATGAGATGGCCGGTTGTCGAAGAACCTTTGACTGTTAGAGCCTGAGTTCTCTGGTTGGGTCCTAAATTCTCTCCAAAATACCCAGACACACACAGAAGTGCATTATTGCTTTCTAATTAATTTTCCAAATAACCTAATATTTTCCATCTAACCAGACACAAAATGCTTAATTCTACAGGTGCCACTGCCAAAGTTAATAGCATTAACTTTGTATTGTTTTTATTCTTTGTTATAATTGTGTATGTTTTGGCCCACTCCTGCAGCATTTGAAGGCAAATCAGGGCCAAACTCTTTGGTCTCTTCAGACTTTACATTTTTATAACATTAGGAATTACAAATAGGACCTATTTGGTTACACAAACAAAGATTTATTTACTTTAGCAGTCAAAAGTTCACTTGACAAACACCAGTTTGTGAAAGGAAACGGACAAACCAACAAAACTGGTCCGTATAGGCAACGGCTAGCACATTGTCAAGCTACCTAGGATGCTAACCTGAAGAACCAAAAACAGTACATACTAAAGAATAGCAGTTACACTATACTTACAAACAGATTTAAACAACCACATACAACTTGAACAAGTTATAAAATAAAATGTTAATGCAATCGATAACTTACTGGCGGTAAGTTACCACCAGCGAAGCTCATACAGACTGGAAAGAGGTAACCCATTACAAGGGGTCAGTTTTGAGTGACTGCATGGCAGGGAATTTGATCTCTCCTTCTTGTGTCTTCTGACCATCCAATCAAATAACCATCTAATGTCAGTCTTAATTGCTCTAGCTGTTCAGTCTCCACTCTCAACTAATATGAAAGCAACCAAAAACACATTAAAGATATAGTTGATATTTAGGGAGATAAGATATTTCTACTTACCTTAGTCAGACAAGATGATCGATATCAATGTTATGATGTACATAGCCATGCTTACCACTACTAGTGGCTTACAGTCATTGTGCTGAGCTAGGCTACATTCACCTACTTTATCTAAATAACTCATTATTGAACGTACAATCATTATATTATATTATATTTATTATTATATATTAATTATATTGATCATCTCTTCTGACTAGGGGTAGGAACATATCGTTTCCCAAAAGTTAAACTATCCCTTTAAGAATAAACAAGTCTGATTGATGAGGTTGTCTCCTGACATTCTCAATGTGTTGGCTGAATACTCATACATGTAACTTTCTCTAAAGACATGAATTCTGAGGCTTGCTTTTCTGAGTCATTTCCTCTGAAGGAATCGGCAGGGTATTTTTTTTTACATTTCTTGGGGGATGTGGAGTTTTTCTCTCTCTCTCTCTCTCTCTCTCTTGGGCCCCTAATGACAGTAGCAGAAGCTGCTCTGCATACCTACACTGCTAGAGATATTAAAGCCAGGATCTAGAAATCAACCCCCAGCACACCATGGCCACACAGCATCTCCTCTCTGCTGTGGTTTGCTCTGCTTTTGGCTCAACATTTAGTAGGATCGTGGTTTTTAAAGGTATGGTGTCATTAGCTTTTTAAAATAATTTTTCAAGAAACAAAAACAGGAAGCTGTATTTTTTTCACCATCCTCAATTGACCTCCTTTACCAAAAACGATTTTCAATGTTATTAAGAATCATTAGGAAAAAATCCTTAAATTGATTAGATTGAAAGTGTTGAGCCTGACTATAATCACACTTGTCCAAAAAAAACAGTAAGCTGAGTTTATTCTACCTTTTTGTAGTCATTAACAATCTTGTGTCTAGTCTGTTTTTGGTAAACCATTAGCCTGAGACACTGCATGCAGCGCCTTCTCCTGGCTATTTCTAATCTGATCTGGTTTGAACCCCTAGAACACCATGCCTCAGGGACAACTCCTCATAACACAAAATTGTCACTTCCTTTTCTGGGCTAACATTTCAGAGCTTCAAGACACAACACAGTAATGCTGTTGTGATGTCTAAGACATTAAGCATGAAATTCCTTCTAATCTGATCTGTGTGGAAAAGACAATTACTCCTTTGGCCTGCTAATTATCTGAGGCCATTAGTAATCTAATCTTACCTTTCCTGACCTGGTTGAATTTATTTTTGTTCCGGACAGATGTTTTTAGGTTTAAGTAAGATGTCATTTAGAGTTGTCTCCATAAGGGCTTAGTTACGAATACGAATGAAAATAATTCATCTTCTGTGAGAATCATTTAGCCAAATAAGGGGGAAAATGGCATGTGAGTTGGAAGGGAAGAGAGAGGCACCTTAGAATAATGATTTAAAAATATAATATGATTTTTTTTTCAAATACTTTATAATGTGCTTCATAGGCTCCAACACAACAAATTAGCACACCTTAAAAATTACAAGGTATTAGCTTCAAATTATACTGCACACTTTCCTATGACACTTAAACTTACTCAGTTATTGGTTGTTCAATTAAGGTATGTCTTTAATTATTGACTTACATATACATTTTTTTACAGTGTTATTTTATTATGATTTAGTTTAAACTGTTCAGCTAAAATAGCAGCTGTGGCTGGAAGGACTGATGTAAGCTGTCACAGCTAATTGTGCGCTGTACAATAATACAGTTTCATGAGTTAGATGCCAATTGTTGCTAATTTGTTTTTCAGTAAACATATAAATAACAAATCAAAGCAATTTCAGGACCTGTTTTGAATGGTTTATTGCCATACGTGTTTGTAGGCCTAGGCAGTGGTCAAACTGTTAACAGTGATCAAGGGGGATGGTAAAATATCTGACCAGGTGTATATATTTTCATGTATCAACAGCAATGAAAAGAAAATGGCATAGTAACCAAATCGTAAGAATTTTATCTCCCCCTCTGGAAATGTGACATGTCGAACCCTAGATATTACCCAACGTGCCTTTTTCCTGTCTGCTTGGCAATTTACACAGTATGTTTAAAGTCTCAGACTGTTCTCTGAACACTACCATACTGTGTTCCCTCTTCCTGCCCTGCAAAACGTTCTATTAAGTCCTCTTTCATTTACCTCTAATGTCTGCAGTTAGTGAACAGCACCGTTATAGAACAATGTGCTCTGCCCCATTACTGTTTGCTGTCATGTGGCATGTAAAGCTTGAGGGCATGGGATGGGAACATGAGGGAAGGATCTTTTAGCATCCGAGCCTAGTTAGGCCTCCATTTACGAGGAGTGAGGGCCCTGTGTGTGCCACTGAGTGCAGGACAGTCTGCTAACACTACAGAGAGGCCGGCCTGGAAGCTGAACGTTAACCTCAGCGAATGGCTTGTATAGGAGAATATTTAAAAAGAACAAGCACAAACACAAATGGAGCAAATCGGAGTTGCGGACTTTCGTTTCTCCTCAATAATACATTTTCTGTCCTGCACCCAAAATAATAGGATCTGCGTATTTATCTTGTTGAATTGTATAGGAGAACACACAGTATAACCATTGCACTTTACCTCTAGTTGCTACTTGAAGTGGACTATTTTAAACTACTGCCTTAAATAATGAGCTACAGTATTATAGCTTATGATAAATCCTATGTTTTCTTAAAGCATATTATGTGTACTACAGTATGCTACAGAGCTCTGCTCTGCCTGTTCCTTCTGCTCTGTTACATGTCTTATCTGTGCTCCCCTCTTATTAAAGCTATATCTCAGGAGGAATGGAGAACAGCAAAGTCAGTCTGGAACAGTTCTAGGCTCCCAGCAACAGCTCCCTGATTGTCCCCAAACAACATTCTGATTTTGCCACACTAATGACCTCATTCCAAACCAAATCACCAACAGAGACAAAACCAAAAGACAAGCGGCTGGTAAGCATGTGGTAAGGTTATGTTTGCTGAGCATGCAGCTTTATTGGACCCAGCACTTCCTAAGCCTCCTGGGGAAAAAAGAGCTTCCCTTGTCACTGTGCTCCTGTTTCCTGTGGCCTGCACCATGTGTTCTATAGGCTTGGAGAAGAGATTGAATGCAAATATACTGTATCCGGGTCTCCTATGTGTCCAGTGGTCCACCACACCCCAACAATACCATGGTGTGGATCTCGGTGTTCTGTTGCGGTAAGCAGTGAGTTTTGGCTCAGTGGTGACATCATGTAGTCACATTGTGCCATGTTCTGCCACATCCACTTGCCTGGCACCTGGAGTTGGTTTCATAAGTGGAGGCAGGATTCAAAATATGTGCTGAAGTGTAAATACTACCAACTTTATGTAGTTTTCATACTACAGAATGAAGCTGTATTACTTCCACTCAGTGACTGTTAGCCTTAGTACAGGTTTAGTTGCATGGAGTCAGCCTACTTCCCCACCCCTGCTGTGTGTTTATCACCCTGTCATTTACATGGTGAGCTCAGCTATTGACTGTCTACGATCCAGCTAGAGCCAGAGGCAGCTCTGACCAAGAAGTGTATGATTTTCAACCGTTTTGCTCTCTTTTCCTCTTGCACTCGCTCTGTTTCTCTAGTGTTATTCTCCATTAGCTAGCTTTGGTTTGTTTTGTTCTCGAAGTTTACAGTATACATGTCACCTAGCAATTCTAATTGGTTGATAAATAATAGGACTTCAGCACATTGGTTGAAACTTGTACTTCAAACCTCTCTATCCATCACGGCTATGAAAAAAACGATATGTGGCTCTGGCACACCATTATGGCCAATCAGAATGGCACTGTTTATCAACAGTCCCAGCATCCAGGAGATGAATAATGTATCAGCTTAGGTTGTTCTCATGTGTGTGAGTCATTGTGTTTACTGTTGTCATGTGGAGAGGGCTGATTATCCAACGGCCTCATAGCCTCTCATCTAAACTGTGAAGATGCCTCTTCAGACAGATGTCGCTGTTTGTGGATGTTGTGTAAAACACCATAAACAAACACAAACACACACACACACACACACACGGGAATAAGAACCCTGAATAATAGGACCTTCGCCTTGATGCCTGCAGCAGTACCAGCGAGCTGTAACTGTGTCCTGCTGTATCTTTTTTTTACAGCTTCAGTTTTTTTTTACCTGCAATGTATTGTACTGTATTTTGCTGTATTTGTTCTATTTGATGGTGTGACCTATTATTTTAGGTTATTTTTGTTATGATTTTATATTGTAATATCAACTCTCTAGATTATCAGCTGACAGAACAAAGTTGCCGTTCATGCATTCCTTTTTGGGGATAGTGGAGCTTTAATTGAGGAGAGGGAGCTGAGAAGATACAAGTCTTAATCCAAAGTGAAGCCTGGCTGACTTTGATTCCATAAGAATCGAATACCTAAATATAAAATATCTAAATATCTAGGAGGAAGTAAGAGTAGAATATTGAAAAACAGGAAACACTAGCCTTGTGTGTTTAGAAACAGTTTCCATAGTGAGCCAGAGATTTACTGTAAGACTATTATGATCACACAACGGTTTTAGAGGTACCATTTGTAATACAGACACCTGAAGGGAGGAGCAGAAGGCTCAGGTAGCCTCACCAAATCATAAGACTATATGTGGAAGCACAAACAAAGTTGGTCATGGAAAATAAAAAGGATTGGGAAGGTGAAAGCAAGAAAAAGTCAACTTGAAAGAAGGAAAGGGGGAGGGAGGTCAAGTGTGCTAGAAGCTGAGCTGTATAAAAGAGACCTGAAGGATGTTCCTTCCAGTGTTAGAGAGAGAGAGACTGAAGGAGTCTGCTGAGAGAAGGGGAGCACAGAGCTGTAGTCGACAAGAGAAGGGCTGGACACTTCAATCAACACAAAGGTACACTCAATATACTACTTCTTAACCTATCAGTGTAGCAATATGAAAATATGTACGTTTTCTTAATTGAGATGTAGTTCGTACATCATTTTTATATAAACTATAATTTATAGTAAATGTTTTACATAGCAATTTTATACAAAACGCGTCACATAGTTTCATTTGAAAAATATAGTTCTGTAGGTTATATATTCAGTATCTGTAAAAAGCCAAGTGGTGTTCGCATGCCAGTGTGTTTGGATTGTGTTTTCTCAGTGTTTGGTCAATGGATGCAGAAATGTTTTAGTGCTCCCCAGATGAAGGGTGATGGCTAACACAGATGTGTAATCTGAGCACATCCATAATGTTCTTCCATCCTCCATGTTTTCCCCAGACCTTCACGTTTTGGAGGATGGAAAGTTTTTACTTGGTTTCACTATGTATTAACATTTCAGGAACATGGGTTGTCACTGAGCTATTTTTTGTCTTTGGTAAAAAATCCCAATGTGAATATATATTATAGTTCTTTAGACAACAATTTGAATTGTATCTTCACTTTTACATTCACCTTTTCAACAATCTAAAGAACAACAAATGTAGTAATTATTGTGGTGAGTGTACGCAGATTTAAACAGAGCTGCATCAGATTTCTGTTCATAGTGTACTTCCTATGACATTTTCCGTAATAACAAAGACAGTACATTACAGCTGTTATTCATTGTGAAAAATCAGCTCTGCTTCTTGGCAGTGTTTTAATCACAATGTCATTTCAACTCTCTTGCAGGGCTAGCGTCCTTGACTTGTGAGGGTCACTACTTGGATTCAAAGGTCAGAAGTCAGGTCAGGGGTCAGAGGCAGCAGGGTACCAGAATGTTGGCGTGGATATCCCCCCTCTTGGTTCTTGTGCTCACCACATTCGTCACTACTCAAGGTAGGTACATTGTTCAGGCAGCTGCACTTCATCTCTTCTTGCCTGTCCTTTATGAAGATGGACAGAAAGATAATCACACATGTTCATGAAGTCATACTCATACTCTTGTATGCGGCATCTCACTCCTTAACTTACTGACCGCTTCTCACTTTCTGAATTACACACTTGTGCTCACAGTATCACATCTTTTCCTTTTAAAATAGTGAATTGTCAAATAAATTTTTTGTAGGAACAGTAATCAATCACTGACTACATGTGACAAAATATAGACATGATTATAATTTGTGTTTGTGTTAATGTAATTACCGAAGAGCAGTTTAATCGATGTAGAATTTGTCATCCATTTCCAAGGTCTCCCGTGGGGGAGTCTTTGTATGTAGTCTCAAGTAATGAATCGACTACATCTCAATTCAAAGTCATTTATTGTAACTTTAAATTTTGTTA
>JAVQIZ010198611.1:10000-19668 GCA_036023535.2 Galaxias brevipinnis | reverse complement strand
GTGTGTGTGTGTGTGTGTGGAGAGAGAGAGTGTGTGTGTGTGTGTGTGTGTGTGTGTGTGTGTGGAGAGTGTGTGTGGTAGAGTGCTGTCCCAGTTTGGGGGGCTCCTTTGCTGGGCCTCAATGGAGACCTTGTCCTCCGAGGCGTCTATTCACAGGCAATCACATATGCTCTCACTCTTTCTCTCTCTCTCACTCTGTCTAAATCCCTTATATCCTCTCTCTCTCTCTCTCTCTCTCTCTCTCTCTCACTCTCTCTCTCTCTAGCTCTCGCTCTCTCTCCCTCTCTCTCTCTCTCTCTCTCTCACTCTCACTCTCTGTCTCTCTCACTCTCTGTCTCTCTCACACACTTTTCTCTCTTCTCTTTTCCATTTCTTTCCTCTTACATCTTTTTGGTCTTCTCTCTCTTTACTTATTTTTCTCCTTGACTCACACAGAACAACATTCCCCCTAAGCTGTGCCAGCACTGAGGTCACTTGTAGTTACAGCTCTGGCCAGCAGAGGGAGACTTTAGGAATCCCCCATGCCACCTGCCTCTCTTCTCTCTGAGTTCAACAGAACAACAAAAATCTCCCCACGAATAACATTTAGATCTCCACACTGACAAACCCCCGTGAGTCATTTAAAGTGTGGCAGGGTTGAAACAAGGCGGACGATTGTTTAAAAACCAAACTCTGTCTGAGACCATTAGCATTCCGTTCCATTGTTTACGCCATTGCTAAGCAACCGAGGACAGCGTATCCTTCCTTTCCTCCTACTTTGTCTGGACGCCGCCAACATTCCGGCGTCCATGACTCCACCAGCTACCGTTCACATTCCCGGGACAGTCCGATGACAGCGAGGAGGGAGGAACGTTGTTGCACCCATGTGAGGGGGAATGTGCCTTTAATCAAATTAGTACCGCTGCCTACATTCTCCGATAATGGCTGCTGAGGCCACCCTCGTTAAAGGTGCAGGGTGGGGGTTGGGGGGGGGGGGACTTCACTACATCCTGTTGGTTGCCAGGCAACGCTGGCCTATGGGAGAGATGGCGTGCGGGAGGCCATTTAAAGGCCTGGGCTGTGCCGTGGCGGGGGCTGTAGTGTAACGGGGGGGGGGGGCTAGTGTTCATGTATCCTCTGCACACACACCTCACCACACCGGCCACACACACACACACACACACACACACACACACACACACAATGCCGCTACTATAGGGCCTTCCCCTCACTGGGACTCCTTGCTGGGGGGGCGAGACGGGACAGGGGGGTCACACAGGGCCTAAACCAGAGCCCCTGCAGGGTTGGGGGTCGGGGGCTTTGGGAGCCCCTTCACGGTCCTATAGGACGGCTCATTGGTTTTTGAGACGCAAAATGTAGCAGCTCATTCCACCTCTCCGATCGTCACAAATCCACACGGAGCGCTCACATGGCTCAGCTAGGAGTCCCTTTGATGGGTGAAGAGTGTGTGTGTGTGTCTGTGTGTGTGTGTGTGTCTGTGTGGCACTCTGACACCGAACACTTAGGACCCATTATGCTATTCACAATCACAAGAGATCGCTTTTCTAGGACAATGGTATGAGCTACTACTGATATGAGTTACCATCTAGAGAGGAAACGACCAGAGAGAAAAGAGGTACAGAGAAGAAAGGAGAACAGGAAGGAAGGAAGGAAATGAGGAAGGAAGGAAGAAAGGAAAGAAGGAAGGAAGGGAGGGGGACTGAAAAAGGCAATCCCTCTGGGAAATGCTGAAAGGTTCCCAGTAGTTGGGAGGGTAAATAATGGAGTGAATGTTAGTCTGAAGAGATCAGGTGGAGGGCAGGTGCAAAGAGGGAGAGAGCGAAGGAACAAGGCAGGTGGAGACAAACTGCAAGGAGAAAGAGTGAGTGAGAGTGTGGGGGGGCAGATAGGAAGAGAGAGGGAGAGAGACTGAGAATGGGAGTCAGAGGGGACAGAGAGGGTGAAACGTGTATTTGTATTTCTAAGAAGAGTGTTCCAGGGAATGATAGAGGGAGCGTGTGGGGGGTGTGAAGGAGTGTGTGGGGGGGGTGAGGGAGGGGGAATCCACGCCACAGTGTGAAATGGTTTGAGGGAGGAGGGAATAGGGATGGGGGGGGGGGTTTGGAGCAAGAGGACAGGCAAACACACGTAGCTCCACGTGAATAAGCACAAACACATAAATGGTCCAAGAAAAGATACTCTGAAACACACACACACACACACACGGGGCCGAGGGGGAAACTGGGGCAAAGGTTATTGTGAGTGGTTCTCAACCGACATGGCTTTGCTGTGTGTGTGGGGACGGGGACGAGGGGACGGACTGCAGAGCCACACAGACAGGCAGCAGGAAAAGGGGTGAGAAAAAAAGAGTGTGAAACGCTTTAAAGTGGTGGTGGGGTGTTTGAAAAATATACAAGTGGAGCTTAGAAGTGGAGGAGGTCAGAAAAGAGACATTGTCTGGTGTCCTGGTGAGAAGCATATCTTAGAAATGAGAGACCAACAATTCAAAAAGAAAAGAAACAAGATGAAAAAGAAGAAAGATGAGAGCAAAAAAAAAAGAAAGAGTCTAAAATGAGAAAAATTCAGACCTGTTTTATCTATCAAACCCAAGCTTAAGGGGGTGGGGCGGGGGGAAGTGACATCATGAATCCCGCCCATCCACATCCCCCCTAAACAGGAAGGAAGGGTTCTTACTAGAGACGGGTCTTCTGTCTCTGCCCCCGGGGATTGTGAAAAGGCCTGAGCGTCCAATGGGAGGTCTTGATCATCGTCCTCTTCCTGGTCAGGCCCCTCCCCCAGGGAGGGGAAGACAGACAGCCCGCCCACCTCATCCTCCACCATGCCATCCAGGCTGTCTGTCAGAGCAGCTAGGAGAGCTGCGTTCTCATCTTCTGTCTGTAGGGGGCGGCAGGGAGAGAGAGAGGGGGTGGGGGGGGGTCAGAACAGTACCATCACAACCATGACAACGATACTCATCAATGATTGGCTGATTTTGGTTACACGGTTGGTAATTGGTCCGAAATTGGCAATATTGCTAGTTAAAGCTAACTCAAAACATCGGGTGGGCATTTTAGCTCTTACTAACATAATGTGTCATAGAGATACGGAATACAGAGCATGCACCATTTTGTCAAACAACTGACTGTGTGTTTTGAGGACATCATCCCTAGAAGTTGTCTTTTGAGTGTAACTTTACGACATAGAAACTTCCCAATAGCGTAATAGACAAGTTCTGCAGAACATATCAATAACTCCCATCGGTGTCAGCCTTAAACATGTTTCAATCAGAAGCAAGGACAGCACTGTGACATTGAACTGTGTGTGTGTGTGTGTGTGTGTGTGAACACGGCTGTTCCTTTGAACTCAAACACCAGAGTGGTGTGCCTGTTGTTTTCATGGCCGCCATCTTGCTATGAGCGCTGTCTGCTGGAGTGCTGATAGCACCGGTGCCCTACGGCAAGCCAGACAGGCCACATCTTACATCTCCATCTCTCTTTCCTTCTCTCTGTCTCATCCCATCTTTCCTTCTCTTCCTACTTGCCACTCTCTCTCTTAATGTATCAGTCGATCCACTGTATATCTCCCACCAGTCTGTCAGCATCTCTCTCTCTCTCTCTCTCTCTCTCTCTCTCTCTCTCTCTCTCTCTCTCTCTCTTCATCTCTGTCTCTTTGTCCAATTGATTCTATTCTGTCTATTCCTAGGTCTGCCCCATCCCCCTCCCTCTCCCCTCCCTCCCTCCTCTGTTTGAAAGTCAAATGAGAGCAGGCCAAAGATCAATGTTTGGGACCACACTGCCCTAAACAGTCTAGCCTGAGGCCTTCAGGGACTCTCCCACTGTCTGTCTGTCTGTCTGTCTGTCTGTCTGTCTGTCTGCCTGCCTGTCTGTCTGTCTGCCTGCCTGCCTGCCTGCCTGCCTGCCTGCCTGCCTGCCTGTCTGTCTGTCTGTCTGTCTGTCTGTGTCTCTGCCTGCCTGCCTATCTGTCTGTCTGTCTGTCTGTCTGTCTGTCTGTCCGTCCGTCTGCCTGTCTGTCTTTCTGCCTGTCCGTCTGTCTACCCCACCCCCGCCCCTGCCCTCTTCTCGGTATGAATCCCTCTCTCCGTCTCCAGACCCTCCAGATGGGCATCCAGCACTTCTCGGGCCTCTTTGTGCTGCTGTGTGTGGGGGTGGGCGGGGCCCTGGTGACCCTGGCCGGGGAGCACACCTTCTATCACCTGGTGCTGCCCCGCCTCCGACGCACCAACACGCTGATGTACTGGCTGCACACTAGCCAGGTGAGCGCGCAGACACATACACACACACACACACACACACACACACACACACACACACACTCTCTCTCTCTCACACTCAGACGATACTTTGTCTTTGTCCTCCTCCCGATAATATTTTGGCAATTGCAGAAGAGAGGGGATATAGAGAGCAATATATCATCATCACCTGAATAAACTTTATGAATTGACCGTACAACACACACACACACACACACACACAGACACACACACACTCGCACACACACGTACGTAAAGGCGTACAAGGCCACATGCCGGTTGACACGACAGGTGGATGGCTGAGCAGTTGAAAGCTAACCTGGTTGTAAGACTCTGAGAGCTCATTTCCATTGTGGGTGAGCAGCGCCCTCTACTGTCGAAAATAGAGAGCAGCGGAACCACAGCACCAGAGGGAACGGCTTGTGCGCTTTATCGTGACCTGTAGCCCCCACGTGACTCGTGACTCTGCGTCTGTGTGACTGCCGTGTGCTCCTCCTCCGCAGAAGATCCACCGAGCCCTGAACACCACCTACAAAGACGTGGGGAAGGAGGGGACCAGAGCCAACCAGAGGTAGGCCTCTAAGTCTGAGCACGCCGGGCCGTGCCCAAAGACACCTTCCACGGAGAATGCCAGTGTGCATTTAGTGTGGGGGAATGGGATCACTGTACGTTGCTATTAAGAGGGAGCGATGAGTAGGCTTGATACTTACACTTCTGCTTTTGATTTTCTTTGAATGTTAAAGCGACACGGACTGGTCATGTGGGGTGACTGGCAATTGTTGTTATGAACTGACTATGTTTGCGGAGCCGGTTCTCACTCGAGCTTTGCCTCTCTCTCTCTCCATGCCCCCCCCTCTCCCCCTGTCGTCCAGCAGCCCCTCCCCCTGTCTGTCCGATAGCTGCACCGTCCACCGGAAGCAGCAGCAGCCCCCTCCTCCCCCCTCCCCTCCCCAGTCCCTGGCTGCTCCCTCTCTGAACCAGGACAGCCCCTACCCCGCTGCCTCCACATCGCCGTCCCACGAGCCCAAGGAGAGCAAGCGGGTGCACTTTGACCTGGAGACCCTGCACAGCTACCGCCTCCGAACGCACACCGCCTCGGTGAGGGGTCGGCCCGGAATGGTGGGCCGTCCCGGGCTGGGCCTGGGCGGGCTGAGTCTGGGGGCTCTGGGGCGCCTGGCCACCCCTCCGCAGGGTACCCTCCAGGCAAACGGGGGCCCGGGTTCGGTCCTGTCCACCCCGGGCCTGGTGCTCTCCACCCTGGGTAACCGGGCCACCCAGACCAGCCTGTGGGAAGGGGAGCTTCAGGAGCTGCAGGTGAGGATCGAGACGTTCCGCAACCAGCTGAGAGAGGCCCTGGCCAGGCGAGCAGAGATCCAGAGCAGCCTGGAGAGAGACCGGAGCGGCCAGGGCCGACGGGAGACCAGTCTGGAGAGGGGCCGGGACAAAGACAGACAGAGACCCATACAAACTGTCAACACACTGGACAGAGCCACTCCCAGCCAATCAAAACCCCTGGAGCGAGACCGGACCAGCCAATTGCAAACACTGAACAATCAGCAGACAGGAAGGTTCAACCAATCAGGTACTCTGGATCGAGGGAGGAACAGCCAATTGAACACTGTCAACAGTTTGGATAGGGGACGAATTAACCAATCCCATACTGTAAACACACTGACAGCAGAAAATACGGTCCAATCCCGTATTTCCACCAGTTTGGAGAGAGGGAGAGTCAACAAACCCAGTGCTGTTTACACTATGGAGAGGGGAAGAACTGCCCAATCACGTAACACCGCCAGCCTTGACAGACAGAAGGCCAACCTATCCCGTGCTGTGAACACCTTGGAGAGGACAAAAGCCAACCAATCCAGCGCTAGCACTGGCCCTGGCACTTGAGTCACATGTTGCCAGGCGCTAGACTGTGGTCAATCTTTAGAGGCGGATCTGTTAAGAAGACACAATCCTTCCAAGAATAAAAATAGCTGAAAAGCTTAAATAAGGCTAATGATATGAATGGTGGAACATTCAAAATGTTCCAGCAGAGATGGAGTTGCAGTACTTCCTGTGTTTGTCATGTGGTTGCTGGGGGCTTGTTTGTGTAATGCCTTAGGAGATGGAATCAGGCCCCATAAAAACCCTATGATAGTAGGATGCTTGATATGGTGTAATTTGCTCTTCACCTTTAAACTGTTGGTGGGGATATTATTTGGAGCTGAGGATTAGAAAACTGACAGAGAATATAATTTGTACTGTAAAGGGTTTATGGAACAACACAGCCAGGCGTCTTTCTTGCCTTACAGGGAGACCTAGCGATGCAAGATCAGGGTTATATACAATATGTGTGCCGTTGTAAATTCTAGCATTCAAGACTTTGCTGTGGTGTAAAGTGGTTGTGTTCTTGCCATGATGAGAAATATGTTTGGTCATGTGTGAAAAGGATATGTGGCAGAAAAAAAATATTTAAGCAAATACTTTTGGATTTTTTCCCCCTATATAACATCATATTATCAGATTTTATGATATGGTCCCTTGCCATGTTTTGAAATAAACATTTATATACAGATTTACCTGCACTATAGTAACCTTTGTCCCTTGTGAGTGTAAACTGACTTTTACCAGTCTCAACACAGTGACATCCTTCAGCCACAAGGGGGCGCCTGAAGGTAATTTTCTATCCAGGAGAAACTCTTGTGCACTAATTTGAATGGAAATGGGTACATGCTCATGACTCACTCTTTGCTGCCCCCCACCCCACCCCCACCCCCACCCCCACCCAACCATTACCCATTATAATGATGCAGATTCATTCTCAATAATCTGTTCTGCCACTGATCACAGCGAAATCCTGGATACATCTGATTGTAGAATATTAGATTCGATGTACAGGCAGTGCAGAAAGGCATCAGGCAATTCAGTCGAGTGGAGCCTATCCAGATTCTGTGTGGATCTATACGAATGTGTGTGAGGGGTTTGATTGGGGATACGTCAGCGAGAGGAGGCTGTCTGATGATGGACGGCCTGTGCATCATCTAGACTCCATAAAGTGCAGATGATCGCGCCATGATACAGTCAATCAATCAGTCTCTCCCTGCGCTCCATATGCCATTGTGTCGGATGCTCCGTGTAGTCATCAAATCAACAATAGGCTCTTTGTCAGGCTGCCTCCCGTCGCAGTCTGACTGCCACCGCCACTGCATAACCAGCAAATCAGCTAAAACAATCGCAGGCCCGTCAGAGAAGGCATGAAGGCAGAGAAAGGTGTGTGTAGGTGTGTGTGTGTGTGTGTGTGTGTGTGTGCTCTCACACATTAGGCTGAATGGAGAGGGCCAGCATTGCATTCAGCCAGGGTAATTGGGTCAGGCGTGTGAACAGTCCAGGGACGTTTTAATCAAACCCAAGGAACCACCGTATCCCCTGAGCAGGTAATTACCAATCAACTCCAGTTAACACTTCAGCACTTTGAATACTACTGACTTAAGGTTATATCACTTACTCTATGCTACTATACTATCCAGGTTATAATACTTAATCCAGTTTATAATAATGACTCTAGGTTATAATACCTACTTTAGTTGTAATACTAATGCCAGGACATAATATTTTACTGTAGATTGTAATACTGACTCCAGGTTATAATACTTAGCTTTTGATACTAACTCCAGGTTATAATACCTACCTTAGCTTTTAATACTAACTCCAGGCTATAATACCTACCTTAGCTTTTAATACTAACTCCAGGCTATAATACTTACTGTTACGGAAATTCTGAATCCTGCCATTACATTACCTTAGCTTTTAATACTAACTCCAGGTTATAATATTTACCTTAGCTTCTAATACTAACTCCAGGTTATAATACCTACCTTAGCTTTTAATACTAACCCCAGGCTATAATACTTACCTTGTAGGTTGTGATGCTGACTCCAGGTTATAATACATTTCTTAGATTGTAATGCTGACTCTAGGTTACTATAGGGGAGGATGCATGGTGTGAACATGTTGGGATCATGTCTCCACTGCACAGGGCCTAAGTCCTACAAGACGTCTGGGGTCCAGTCACCGAAACCACTGTTCGACAGCGAGGAGGGGGGTGGTGGTGGTGGTGGGGTGGGGGTGGGGGGGGGGGGTGGAGTGCAGCGGCGCTACTGACTGCAGAGCGGTCTCGTTTTCACTCTCGTCTCCCTCTTTCCATTTCCCTCTCCCTCCGTTTGTATTAGGCAAACACAGGGGCCGGGGAATGTGAGTGATGAGTTTATTAGCCACCGCGGCACAGCTGTGGCCGACCCCAGGGTATTACGGTGGGGGACGGAGGGAGGCGGCAGAGGGGTGGGGTGGGGGGAGTGGGGGGGGGGGGGGGTGACGGGGCTCAGAGGCAGACGGAGTACCTCAGAGAAGCAGAGGGAGCTCCCTGGCAACCAATGACAGGATCAACACTTAATGGGGGGGCCCCCCATTCATCAGCCCTGCCACAGAGAGGGGGGTGACACAGACAGGGGGAAGGAGAGAGAGGGGGGAGAGGGGGACTGCAGCAGTAGTGTTGTCTTGATATCAGAGAGAAGAATCCATGTTGCACCATGGTTTTATCCTATAGAATTCTCCCACCTCCCATCCTATTTAAAAAAAAACTCCAATGTTCGAGGGGTTAATAGTTTGAGAGAAGGTACAGAGAGGAAGAGAGAGAGGGGATAGTGAATGTTTGACAGGTCTAGGGCTATATGTGTGTTTTACTGCTTTAAGCTCCTATAAAGAATTCATAACCGTGGGAGGCTGGGAGCAGCGATACTCCAGTTCCAGGCTATAGTCCCCCCCCCCCGAGATAGCCACGTCTAGCTTTCTGTTATGGCCAGGACACTAATATTCCACACATGCATCGCACATTCCGCACAGAATCTGCTGCCACGTTAGAACACAATTTTGGTCGTGGCTTGAGTAAGTAAAACAAAAATAGATGAGGGAATATAAATGAATGTGGGCATTTTGCGTGCAGCAATGGATCCTCACGGGGACCTAAATGCGCCAAGGCACCGCCAGCGCGTGGTCAGACACCTGCCACACCCTGCAGGAGTAAACAATGAAAGAAATGTCCACACGCACACACACACACACACACACACACACACACACACAATTATCGGTCTCAGAGGTCCATTTAGCCCATTCCAATTTAAAGAGGATCGAGCCCTATCACATAGCCTCGACAAAACCGGATTCTTATAGACTGCTGCATCTCGTGCTATATTCTACACGGCAGGGGGAGTTCACCAAATACGGCCCCCTCTTTCTTCACGCACACACCGGCCAACACTGGCCTGGTACACACCACCGTTACACACTCGTAGCCTTCCTAAAACCCACACAATCCGAAACGCTCTCCTTTGTCTCGGTCAGCTTCATGACGGTAGTCCTGATTCAGGAATTCTTA
>JAVQIZ010198611.1:0-5000 GCA_036023535.2 Galaxias brevipinnis | reverse complement strand
GTTCATTCCCAAGGACACACACGCTCCTTGACACTCTCACAGGGAGAGGATGTGTGTGTGTGTGTGTTGCTGATGCACCACACACACCCATGATAGCGTAGTCAGTTGATTAGGAAAGCACCAGGCTATGATCAAACAATATAACTTGTGTTCACCAGGCTGTCACACACACACTGCAGGCAGCGCGCTTGATTGTGTTGCATGGATAAAAAAGTGGACTAACCAGTCAAACTTTGTGTTTTTCTCTCTTTCTCTGTCTCTTTTCTCCCATCCTCCTCTACAGGAAAACCTTTCCTTCCCAGCATGCCACGCTCTCGGGCTTCGCCGCTGTCTATATTTCCGTAAGCATTCCCTGGGTCCGATGTGTCCTGTGTTCTTTGTGTCTGTGTGCGATGCGTTTTGTATCCACATGTGGTGAGATCCATTGCCAGAGAAAGTGCTTCTTCTCATTGGGAACATTATGCATGCTCCATTTGAATCGTGTTAGCATAGCAAACTGTAATTAGGCAAACCCAAGTGAAAACGCTGCCTAGGAGCCGTCTTTATTTGCTGTGCGTCCCCGAGGGGTCCGGGAGCTTACGGGGCCCCTGCACGGCTCTGCTATACTCCTCAACCGTCACATCTCAGTGGGGTTATCCCCGCGGCGACGCTAAGTGTCGGACGCAGCACTGTCGCCTCACTGGGTCCGCCATATCCCTGCTCGTTATGACAGCCCGTGCAAAACCCTGTGAGGCTCCGCGAACGCGCGGTGACGTTGACAGTTCCTTAACGCTCTGCGTCTCGGGGGTCCCCTACATGCGACGTGTGCTGAACACGGCGTTGAACGGGGGGGCCAGCGTGTGTCTGTATGGGTTTGTCTCCCTGCGTGTCTGTCTGTGTCTCCACGCCGTAATGGCCGACTCTCTCTCTCTCCCTCTGTGCCTGCAGATGTACTTCAACGCCAGCATCAGCGGCAGCACCAAGCTGCTGAAGCCCCTGCTGGTGTTCGGATACTGCATGGCGGCGGGCCTGGCGGGCCTGACCCAGATCACCCAGTACCGCAGCCACCCCATCGACGTCTACATAGGCTACCTCATAGGAGCGGGCATCGGAGTCTACCTGGTCAGTCCGCCTCTCTAACTTTCCCCAAACGGGCACACAGTGGTGTCTCAGAGGAGAAAGGTGCATGATGCGACAGAGTCATACCTCCATGTTTGTTTTCGTGTGTGTGTGTGTGTGTGTGTGTGTGTGTGTCTGAGTGTTTGTTTGTGTGTGTGGCCGGGTGGGTTGGGCGTTCGTTTGGTTATTAAAGCATCGCCTCACTTACTTCGTGTCTACAAGATAATACCGGAGCTTGCGTGTTTCTGTCAAACCGTGGCGTCACTGGGCTCGATTAAAAGCCTGTTTCTGTATGCACTGCAAACTGATTGATTTCCATCTCTGCCTGAGCCGCCTCCACACACACACACTCCCTCCAAACACACTTCTCTTTTGGCTGGGGCTTTGTGTAGCCTTGTCTACGAGTAAAGAGAGTGAGGGAGAAGAATGAATAATCCAATAAGAATTCTCTGGAACAATTTCACACTTCTTCTAAAGAAAAACCTGTCTCTACCATTTGTCACGCTTCGCCTCCCTCCCTCCCTCTTTCTCTTTTTCTCATCTTCTGCTCTCTGAAGGAAAAGAGAAAGTGTCTCCTCATTAAAGAAGGGGTGTCGAGCGGAGGAATAGAAAAGAGAGAATCAAGCTGACCTCAGTTAGTCCTGAAGAATGAGAAAATAGATCTATCTATTCGTGTCTCTCATTTTGAACCACAGTAGTAGGAAATCGGCCTCTTTTTTTTACCGATTAAGAAACTACAGAAATGTCACGCTCTAATGCTTTTTTCGCTTGCTGGGTACACTTTTCTTTATACCTCCCCCTCCCTCCCTCCCTCCTCCTCCTCCTCCTCGTTTCCCTAGGCTCTGTATGCAGTGGGGAACTTCAAGGCCTCCGAGGAGGACGCTCCGCCCCAGCCCTCCAGACCGGCCCCGGCCCTGCAGAAAGACCCCCTGCGCCTGCTTACCCAGCGGGGGCACGACTCCCTCTACAGGAAGACCCCCCGGGCCTCGGAGAGCCGCGAGGAGCTGGGCGCGGCCCTGGGCTCGGGGGGCCGCAGCAAGGTGCGCCGGGAGAAGGCCTCGCTGGCCTCCCTGAAGAGAGCCAGCGCCGACGTGGAGCTGCTGGCGCCCCGCGGGCCCATGGGTAAGGAAACCATGGTGACCTTTAGCAACACGCTGCCCCGCGTCGCCAACGGCACCAGCCCCGTCTCACCCTCCGACGAGCCTGTCGGCACGGGCGCCCAGCGGCACATGACCTTCCACGTGCCCTTCGACCCCCAGCGGTCCCGTCAGCTGGTGTCGGAGTGGAAGCAGCGCTCGCTGGAGATCCGCAGCCAGAGCTCCCGGGACGAGGACGAGGGCAGCGACCGCACGGACGAGAGGGACGGGGGAGAGGATGGGGCTGCCGGAGGGGGAGGCGAGGGGGCGAAAGGGGAGCCCGGCATGCCGTCCTCCCTCTACCCCACGGTGCAGGCCAGCCGGGGACATGCCACCCCGACGGTGGGGGGTACCAGGGTGGTGGTGGCCCCCCCACTGGTCCACATCCCCGAGGAGGCGTCCCGGCCCCCGCCCGTCTCCCCCAAGAGCGCCAAGACACGGGCCAAGTGGCTGAGTCTCACCGAGGGAGGAGGGGCCAGGGAGCCGGGCTCAGGGCCCATCGCCGTGACAACCCCTCGCGTACCAACCTCGCTGCCCAATCAGCAGGCCAGCCAGCCCTCCAGTCAGCCGCCCAATCAGCCCAGGGTCATGCAGGTTAGTCGCCAAACAGGAAATAAACAACAGATAACTTTTATTACACTGGCTGTAGTCAACAGACCCTCTCCAGCAAGGTAGGGAAAGGTTATAGAATTTTCAAGATTTCACTGATTAGTTATATTATTGAGTCCATTTTTTGTATCTTTAAAAATCTTTGCAAATAATAAACAAGACGTTATTGTAAGATGTTCGATACCATAAGAAGGTTCCATCCGTTGCCTTTATCTGCAGGTGATTGCCATGTCCAAACAGCCCGGCCACGGACCAATCACGTCCTCCGCCAAGACCTCGGAGACCGCCTCGTCCTGCGGCGGCGGCTCCTCCAACGGCTCCGAGTCGCCGTACTACCGGATCCCCTCGGACCGCGACAGCGGCAGCAACCCGGGCAGCGTGACGGGCAGCGGCAGCATCGTCACCATCGACGCCCACGCCCCCCACCACCCGGTGGTGCGCGTGTCGGCCAGCAACGGCAAACCCTGGGAGTGGAGGAACACCATCAGCGGCCACGTGATCGGCGGCAGCGTGGAGAGCCAGGAGCCGCTGGGCCAGCGGGGGGCGCTGCAGCGGCAGGACACGGCGGGCCCGTACCGCGACTACCGGACGCTGCCCCCCGTCAAGACCGACTCCTTCTGCTCCTCCACCACCAGCGAGGGGGACTCCTCCACGCTGCCGCCGCCGCCGCTCCCCCTGCCCCTGCAGCTCCACTACTCCTCCTCCCCGCTGCCCCCTCCCCCGCACCCCTCCAACGCCTCCCCCTTGCCCCCGCCGCCCCAGCCCCACTCCTCGCCGCTCCCTCCCCCTCCTCCTCACGCCAACTCCTCCTCCGGGTCGCCTCACCCTCACCCCAATAGCTCCTCCCCTCTGCCGCCCCCTCCCCACCCGGACCTGCTGATGGACAGCCACGCTCTGTCCCGGTCGTCCACGTTGCCACGGCGCCCCGCTGTCTCCGCCCACAGCCACGCTGAGCAGGAGCACTACTACAAGACCCTGCAGAGCGAGCGGCGCTTGTAACCTCCCTGGCATTGGCGCGCACACACACACACACACACACACACACCGCACACACACACACATACACACACGCACACACACACACACACACACACACACACATACAGGGGAACACACTTAGATAGGATGAAGTCGAGCTGAGCTCAGGGCGAGACAGGTGACATGCGTGGTTCAAGACAGAAAATGTTAGGTTATAACAAAAGAGGTGGCAATGTGAGGTTATAGCCAAACATTATACAGGGATGACGAAGCAAGATGAAGGGACTTTACACCATGCGTAGGGACAGAAAGGGGTTAGGAAACAATGTGTAGGGTATGTGGGACAACACAGGAGCCACTGAGAGGCGATAGGAGAGACTAGCAGGGGACACACGTCAGTTATGAGGAAGGGTGAAGGAGCTGCAGGAGAACACGGTGTGCCGGGGGTCAGGGTGACTGAGGTGAAGAGGCCGTCTGGAGGGGTTGGTGGCCGCCCGCCAGCTCCACGGAGAGAGAGAGAGAGAGAGAGAGAGAGAGAGAGAGAGAGAGAGAGAGAGAGAGAGAGAGAGAGCAGACACAAAGGGGAAAGCACAAGCTCAGCACTGCTTGCACCGCACACCTGTTCTCCTCTGCCCCGCTTACCCTGCTGGACCAGCAGAGAGCTGCAGGAGGAGGAGGAGGAGGAGGAGGAGGGGTAGAGAGACAGAACGGTCCGAAAGAGCAGGCCAAACACCAGACTATCAGGTTCCTCCTCCCCCCTCAGAGACACAGACAGGGACGGACGGTGGACCACTGGAGGGCCGTAGAGCCACTCCAGCCAGGCTGTGTGCCACCTCGCCACACACCAGTGTGTGTGCTCACACACTCACACACACACACACTCACACACACACACACTCACACACACACACACACACAGGGGCCCCGCGATGGATTTTAGACGGGGGACCAGCGCGTTTGTTCTCCAAACCCGACCTCAAAGGAGTCAGTCAGCGCTTGCGGTTCCCCGGGATCTGTGGGAATTTCTCTTTCTTCCTCTCCCAGCCCGCAGAATAAACAAGTCGAGTGGCTAATTCTATTTGCGACGACAGCGAGCGAATCCTCCATTGTCAGTCAGTCAGTCATTCAGTCAGTCGTTGCCAGAGTTTGAAGGGGGGGGGGGGGGGGTGGGGGGGGGGG
>JAVQIZ010198610.1:0-23079 GCA_036023535.2 Galaxias brevipinnis | reverse complement strand
GCGACCTGTCCAGGGTGTACCCCGCCTCTCGCCCTGTGTCGGCTGGGATAGGCTCCAGCCCCCCCGCGACCCTGCATAGGATAAGCGGTATAGCTAATGGATGGATGGATGGATGGATATTGGATACTTTTGCATTGACACAAAGTCAGGCAACCCTACAGAAAACAATGAATCCACATTGGCTTTTGCAAGTAGCCTTCTAATAGAACTATAAACTGTATATTATGTAGCTTTATGCCACATAGACATTTCTTAGCATGCTAGAACTAACGGGAATGAATGTCACTGTGCCTTATGCAGGGTCAGCATTGCGGAACAACCAGCAAAACTAGGCAGCATAATATTTTGAACCCGGTGTCTCGCGCTGTCACCCAAGCGATTTAGGCTTTTGTCAAATATCAGTTCCTGTGTGTGCACGCCTACAGCGTGAGAAAGTGATTAAGTCTTCATGGTGAAATTCTGTGATTGACAATTTATGTTGTGTGTGCGTGTGTAACAGCCTGGTTTAGTATTTTTGGAAGAGAGGATAATCTCCCCCCATCTGGTGCGTGCGCCCATGTCAGACAGAGGAGTGAATGACTTTGGCCAGTTGTTGTAAATTCGTGCGCGAGAGCGATTTTGTTGACAGATGTCGAGTTGAGTAGGGGATGTGGGACTATATAACATCTGTTCCCGAACTAAAGTTACTTAATCATATTTACCTAAAGCTATAGATTATTATTTATTTATTCGGTGAAAGCAATAGAATATAGGCTAACCATAAAATCTATACATTCATTCATACGTAGTGCATTTGCAAATTACTTTTACTTTTCTAATTACGGCAAATGACCAAATCTGGAGGTAATTTTGATTGTGAGGGGTGAATGGTTCAGATGTGCACCTTGGGGACCGTTGCCTGTAAATCGATATTGCTTGAGGTAAAGTGAAGAAGCAGACTCAAATGCGGAGATGCGGAGACAGCGAGAGAGAGAGAGAGAGAGAGAGAGAGAGAGAGTATAACCATTTTGTATCTGCATAGTATGGGTTCGATGGTCCAGGTTTAAATCCAGAGGGATGAAAGTGAGTGGGCTGGGTTTGAATAGAGAGGGGTGATGACGAGAATAATGTACTTATTACTTAATTTGCCATTTGCAACATTGCTGCAGATGTCCGCTGTCCAGCCGGAGCGTTATAAGTAATGGTTAATTAGTTAGGTAAGAAATTTGATCAGGGGCGGGCAGTTAGAATTTGATACACAGACAGGTAACTCAAGCAATCCCCATTGTGACTGGAATCAGACCTATATAAATCCTGCTTGACGGACACCAGTCACCACAAAGCCTTACTTCTCTTTTGCAACTCCAGCCGGTCGAGAACCTCCACGCGGTAAGTTGCTCCTGCGCTGTAGGACTTTTTCCTATATCAAATTGAGAGCTTTAGCGGTCGAATTATTTGTTTTTCCTCCTCTAATATGGACACGTTTGATAATATCGATTTCGAATAGTAATGTATTGACTCTGAAACGTCAGAGCAATGCTGAACAGAATTAATTTAAAGCTATAAATGGCATCTTATAAGGTGAATGTTTTGTGACTTTAAAGAAGCATTTTTTTCAGACTCAGCAAAGGCTGAAAACTCCTACTCAGCATTGGTGCTAATAAAAACAAATGCCACTCTAATTTCATGTTTTGTTGTTTATTTGTATTTTTCTAACTTGAATAATCAGAATTAGAAAGAATGGAAGTTCCAAACTGAAATATGCACTTCGACTGCATAGCTCTGTACTGTATGCAAAATTATCTAATGTTACTTTTCAATTGATTGTCTCTATATAAGAAGCTTATAGTGCACTTGGCTACCAGACTAAATGTTAAATAATTTACAACTGTTGTTTTGACAGGATTAAAATGTCACTCACATCGGTCCTTTCTGCTGATGCCATCGACAATGCTCTCAAAGACTGCCAAGGTATCGTTTCCCACTAATATCATTAGGCTATAGCTTTCAGTTTCTATCCCACTGTATAAATTGCAGTGTGCATGTAAGTAGACATAACCTAGCAACTAGTTTAAATGTAAGTTGTGCGAGTTATCAAAACTTTGCTGTTACAGTGAGATGTAAAGTATATTGATACACAATGCAAGCTAACAGCTCTTATGCGTTTAAACTGACCCTTTCCAATAGCCGGAAACCATTTTGCTCTGATCATAATGACAGATTAAACAGCTAATTTACAAAGGCACCCAAGACATCTAAATGGCCATGTCTATAGGATAACTTTCTGCTGTCTGATTGCGCACCCTTAAAATCGACCCATTTACCACCAAAACCTGCACGAGGAGAATATTGCCAAGGATAACAACATGCCAGTCTAAATTCTTTCTTCCTTTGCATTCCAGCACCGGACTCCTTCAGCCACAAGAAGTTCTTCCAGCTGTGTGGTCTCACTAAGAAAAGCCCTCAGGAGGTGAAGACAGTTTTCGGCATCCTGGACAACGACGCCAGTGGCTTTATCGAAGAGGAGGAGCTCAAGTGAGTGGGCCCCCATTAATTACACTCTTTAGATTAGTTGGGTAGACATGATCGCTTGTACAACTGATCTCTAATGGCCATTCATGAAGAAATATGGGGCCTACTTAATGGCATAGTTTACAGCTCCTACCAAGAGGCTACCCATGACCTCTTAGAGTACAAAAAACGCTTTCTGTAATGGGTGGGCAAAATTTTTGCCTAAGACATAAAACTGTAGCGATTTATACAGTACGGAAACTATACAGTACCAGTCAAAAGTTTGGACACACTTTTCCATTCACTTTAATGGTAAAGTGTGCCCTATTTTTTGCCTGGTACTGTATATATGATATAACACCACGCAAATGTGTAGGTCGGGTGAAGGAACCATAGCAGTGTTTATGATGTAGGCCTGTGGGTCTTCAAAATCGTGTTATGTAGTAATTTATGTTTTAAAAAAACGTATGTAAACAGTACAGGGATAAAGGCCTACAAGCATCCTATCCAGGCTTTTGACATTAGGTTTGTATTCACAGGGGTTTGTTATCAGTTATGCTTACAAGCAATTGGTCAAAAATTGTTGAGATAGCACACTTATTTCTCATCAGTTGTGTTAGTGTTAGATACGCTCCAAAAGTCACAGAGGACCTCTCTGACAGGAACCCTGAGGCTTTGCTTATTCTCTGCAGGGCCATAGCTTGTTATGGTTCACTGGGAATCTTACACTTAATTGTGTTTGAATGCGTGTGTGTGTGTGTATGTTTATGTGTGTGTGTGTGTGTGTGTGTGTGTGTGTGTGTGCGCTCATGTTGGGTGTCCCAGATTTTTCCTCCAGAGGTTCTCTGCTGGTGCTCGCGTGCTGTCTGACAAAGAGACAAAGGCCTTCCTGTGCGCTGCCGATGACGACAATGATGGCAAGATTGGAGCAGAAGGTGAGCGTTTCCTGGGTTCCTCTGTACCCGCCACAGTAGAGTGGGCTGTCTGTCAATAGGCCGCTGAGGGGGTTCCTCTTTTACAGAGCAGAGGAATGTCAGGGATGGCAATGATGAGGAAGCAAATATCTGTGACTAAACAACTACAATATCTTAATCGGATAGTCAATGTGTACCACTCTAGGAAGAGCTCCTAAAATGTAAAATCAATGTGCTGACTGACGATTCGGAGAAAAGCTAAACTAGAAGCAAGTTTAACATGATGGCTGAATTGCTGTTATTGATTGCTTTGATTCTGATTTAAAATCTCACTGCGTGAATAATCATAGCATTAAAATGTATTGTATTTGGATTGTTAAAGTCAAGAGCAGTAGCAGCAATTTACACGTTTTTTTTCTCTCCTGACTGTATGTTTGTGTGTCCGTCAACAGAGTTCCAGGCCATGGTCCTGTCCTAAGCCACTTGACTACCCGTCTTCACCACTGTTGTCTCCAGCTGTCCCACACCTCTGGGTCTGACGAATTTAGTTATTACACTCCCCATTGTGTCGAGAAGACGTTTCATCATTTCATTATTGGTTTTGCCTGCCTTGTTCCAGTTCACAGACACCCACGGTCCCATCTTATGTTATTTCAAGATGTCCAACCCCTGTACTTGCCCAGCAATTAACCATTTACCAAATTACTGAGAAAATAAAAGAACAAAACCCAGTTCATAGTGTATTCTGTTTTCTTCTTTCTCTTGGATAATGACTGGACCGGACTCTGGACATGGGATTAGTACAACACAATTACACATTACCATGGTAGCTTTCTAAGAAGTACAAGTTACGTAACCTCCAAACACATGGTTAGAGAAATACTGAAGCTTTTCTTAAAACCAGAGACACTCACTCTCTCTTAAACACGTACACAAACAAACACACACACACATTATCCCATATCTCAACCTTTCAAAAAAAAGATTATCATTAAATAACAAATCCATAGGAACAACAAAAGACTGGCTGAAAGGTTGCTCTGAGATGTTGATAGATGCGTCACGTTCCCAGTAAGCACAAGTGTGTGGCTACAGTATTTGTTTGCGTGTGTCCCTGTGGCTGGGTGTGTGTATGATATGGAGCGAGGCTGTGGGATAGCCGAGGAGGTGACCTTGGTGAACACCTGAGTGTCTCCGCGGCTGGATCGAGTGACACCTGACCGCAGCTTTGCAAATGAACCCAGCTGAACCTGGCTACTGCTCTGAGCTGGACGGAAGCATACACAAACAGAGTGCACACAAGCAAGTGTGTAAAACCCTAAGGTTGGAGATGTGCATGCGAGACAAAATTATGGATATCACGCCCTACCCCTCGGCGGAAGAGAAAATCGTTTTATTTCTTATGATCAACTGAGCAATTTCCATGTTTTTTGTGCTTTTGCATTGCCTATCTGTCTTATTCCATCGTCAGAGAATACACATGGAGTGTGTTTTTGCTGACACAGGTTTGGGCAAGTCAGGTCCCCACCTGCCTCCTCCCACAACCTGTAACTGTGGTGTCTGCTCCCTCTCTGCACTTACAGGGATCTTAAGATTAACCAAGTGGCCATCCAGCGCACTTTACTGCATTCGAGAGGTAGAATTTTCAAAGTCAGACAGTATTAAGGAGAGCCTGCTAATTACTAGAGGCTACTTCCCCTCTGAACAGGGGAGTTGAGAGTCACACGCTGACACTGACATGTAGAGGTGTTGGGGAAGGGAAAAGTTGTACTGTCTAGCTAGAAAAGCTTGTTTCTCTATTCTGTAAACTTTGACTAAACCAATAATGAGGTGATAGGCCTGCATAGCGTCACCATGCTTTACATAGGACCTTCACGCAGTGTCTGCACCATTTCCACTGTACCTGCTAAAGAACCGGTCTGCATGTTGCTGGCCTAGATTATATTCACTCAAAACCTTGTTGGGATCGGTCAGTTGCTGGCTGCTTTTCTGTTGGTTTGCCTTTTATGCCTCTTAGCTTCAGGCCGAGGGCAAGGTAATATTTAATCCATATGGTTGTATTCAATAAAGTCTCACTGGTGCCTGCTCGAAATGATTCTGCATGGATATCAGTTTAAGTCGGCCCGATGTAAAATGAGTCATATACAGTCTATCGACAGGGCACCCTTAGAATACCCTTCACATCCCGTCCTGGGTCTAGCAGCTGGGACGAGGAGGAGGCTGTGCCACATTCAGCTATGTGACGACCCAGCCCAGCCAAGCCCCTGTGGTCTGAAACAGCTGGTGCTCCCAAAATGACCAGGTTTAATCCCAATCAAGAGGATGGATGACATGTGACATTAATTAAAGTGAAGAGGTGGGATCACGCCAAACAATTAAATGGCTTTTAGATTTGACTTGCTCGAATGAAACATGCCATACAACTGGGTTACGTCACGGGCACAGGGTGCTTCATTACTTTCGCCTTGTTGAGGACAGATTTGGCTGTTGTTGCAGTCATACATTCTTTTTTATATGCATATTTAATAACAAAAGAACAAGACAGCTGCAGACACTGATCAATACTGATCAATACACACACACACACACACACACACACACACACACACACACACACACACACACACACACACACACACACACACACACACACACACACACACACACACACACACACAGTTACACCGTCACGCACACATACACACACACACCGTCACTCACACACACGGTGCTGCTGCCCGGTGTGGTTTGACAAAGAAAACAGAAGTAGAGATGGAATGCAGAGAAGGAGGAGGAGAGGATGGCAGGACGAGGGATGCACGGACAGACAAGGTTGGGGAAGCCAGTGTGGGTAACCCAAACCCTAGGGAACACAATGGTGGCATGACCCCTGTGGGGTCAGAAACCGTGACCGGTAAACAGGAAAGAAACGTGAGCTAACAGTTCGACGCTGACTGCTGGGAGACGGCCGAACAAGATAGTGTGACACGCCGATTATCTGGGCTCAAGGGCAGACGAAGAGGGGAGGAGAGGAGAGCAGGAGAGAACAGTGGCAGAGGGACACACAGAGAGGGAGGGAGTAGCAAATGGGATGGGGGCAACTATTCCTAAGCTACAAAGACACAGACAGGGCAAATGTGAAGAAAACGCTAAATGTCAACAAGCCAGATTTCCCTGGCTCATAACAAGGTGAACAATGTTCCGCGAATGGCTTTCATTTCTATCCAGCTTAATATTGGAGTTCTGTTTCCGTGAAGTTTCTGGATGTCAAATGGCTGGCGAATATATTGCGAAGTGAACTATGAACTGTATTGACATAAAGTATTGTGTATGCATCGTGCACCGTCATTCACTCTGTTCTAAAAATAACAACCAACATAGTGCTGGTTCACCATTGCATCCACCCATCAGAGGGTTAATTTGCTCCAGCCAGACTTAATCTGTTGGGTTCTACAGTTCAACCCAATTGCTGAGCAAAGTATGACCTTATTGCTGAGTTACAACAATTTAGCTCTGGGTTAAGTAAACCTTGTCCTGTTCAGTTAAAGCACAAATGAATCAGACAATTTTTAACAGCGGCGTTCTAACGTTCCTTGGGATATGGGTTAATTATTATTATGTTGTAATGATCTAATGCTTCATACACAGTCCCCCTACTTGTTGATGGTTCACAAAAGCCCCAAGCTACTTACACTCTCATTAGCAAATGTGGATAATATGGATAATATTTATGTTATGTTCAGCTATATTGCGTCATTAAAACAGAACATACAGCAGGGATGCCAAACATAATAGGTCAAATAACAGAAAAATACTGTGTGGCTGAACTTCCTCTAATGTGGAAAACCTGGATTTCATTACATTAAAGATAAAATGATTGATACTAACATTGCGTTTTATAACTGTTTATGTCTTAATATTCATGTGATTAAGATGTAATATGAATATCACAAAAATAGTGTTACTTGTTTTCACTGTAACCATCAGTTGGTGGGAGACTTTCAGAATATAGATATGTGCAGAGTTTAGCAGATATGACAGTTGTCGCCATCCATGTAACTACTTCATCTGGCTCAGAAAGGGTACTAAAACCACGGTGCCCAGCCACGGTGCCTTGGCATAAAAGTGGAATCCAAAGTAATCAAATCTCCAGCATTCCAAACCAACTGACAGACCCCAGACATCCACAAAACCTTGGAATCAGGTTAGCTTAGAATCAACAGTCTGAAACAATGAACAACTTTCGACAGTTTGTTATATTTCTTCAACAAATAATACCAACATTTGTTCTGTATTGTATTAGGAAATAAATGTTAAAATAAGGTGAATCCAGTGGCATTTGATGTGAAAACTTTGTGTACTTTAAACTTTAATGTTTTCAATTGACAGTTTAACAGTTTATCTTTGCCATTTTGAAAAAGTGCAGTAAAAAATATATCTTTATGTTGAAAGGTGTTTCCTGTTAAATCATGGAGGGGAAAAGGTAAGGTTTGGAAAATCCAACTCTTTTGTCCCCACATTTTCTGAGAAAATCAAGAACTCAATACGGTACCCTCGTCAAGGCCTTGTTGCTTAGACGCAAAGTCTACCTCACTTGTCACTCAGCAATTCAATAATTGATGCTCCTGCTTCATTGTCACCAAAACTCATACTAAAGAAGTAGTGTCAGGCTCACCTTACTGATTAAGTCTGTCTGAAACTTTAATGTGCACCCCATCCTCTACTGATAACAAATTGATGTGGTGGGGCGACATGGGTAACACACACACGGACCTTTCACAGAGTTCTGCCGAGCCCTCCTCTGGCCTCTGGTTATTCGCTTCATTCCCAGTTTTCCTGGGCTCTGTCCTCACCTGATCTGGGGCTCAGGGGAGAAATAGACATCATCAAACCTTTACCTGGTGGATTTGGAAGGAATGAATGGGCTAGATAAACCTTGTGCCAGTACCCATATATAATGCAGAGGCCAGCAGTCTGCCGGTGTTCACCAGGATACGTTGGGCCCGCCCAGCCGGTTAGGGTGCCAGAACATGCAAGGTAGTCCTCATACATGAATGATAGACTTAACGCTCCATCTACTTGACACCCAGAGGTGTGGGTGAGAGGCGATTTCCCCCCACACATTTCGTTTAGTCTTCTGATCGTCTAAAGGTCACTAAACACGGACTGCGTGTTTTGTGTCTGTGATAGGCCAATGTACTGTAAGTTTGCAATTTGAACTGCCATTTAAGGACACACCCTAGTTAAACTAATGAGCAGGTGCTGCTGGAGGAGACACACCCGCAGACTAAGTAATGCTGTTGCTGTGAGGACACAGACAGACACTTGGCAGACTGTCCCAGATGAGAAGTCAGTATCAGATAAGATTTTTATCCAGTCCCCATTTTGACTGCTGGGGGTAATGAAAGATCTCTGCTTGGGCGAACCAAGGGATGAGGCATTTGGCAAAGGAGCAGGGCAGCTTGGGATTTGTGTCTGGGGTGGTGATTTAAGTGTAGTAAGTAGCACACAAAAACATACCACAGCACACTGATTTTTCTGTTTGATTTGACTGTTGGTGTTTAAATGATTTGAACTTAGTTTATAATCAGGTTAAACTGGTACGCTTGAGAAATAGGAGAGTGTTTTCCATATTCATAATTCCCCAACCACATAGAATCAAGGAGTCATTTGTTGTTCTTTAAATCTGATTTAGTCTCCAGCATGCTGAATGCTTTTAAAAGAAAAGGACCACTCTGCTTTGAAGGGAAGCTGTGACCTGTGCTGGTATGAGAATGGAAATGGAACGAAATGGAAAATACTTTATTGATCCTGGGGGAAATTGGAGAAGCTATTAGTATAGCTATAAAATAGAAAGTCAGTGAAGAAAGGTTTTATCTCTCCCTATAAAAACTTGTAACTGTGTCCTTTACTCAATCAACCTTGGTTGATAATAATCTTTATAAACAGATCTACCCCCTCTGCTATCTATAAATCACCTTCACTACTTCAGTATCTCTTTCAGTACTACAAGAGAGATAGCCAAGACCAGTGTGCAACACAGAAGGATTTTGGGGGACTTGTACCCTATTTTAAGTCAAACCAGTCGTCCCCAAAAGACCTGGTGGCAGCCTCACTGACAATTTTTCACATTATTCAAATTAGGTTGGTGTGGCAGAATTGGCTGCATAGTGTATTGTTTGGGCAATCGCATTGGTCCTATTTAAACTTCTAGGAGGCCATTTAAGTCTATTTTGAGACAAGACCAAGAAAACATAAGAAGAGTTAAATACAAACGTCAAGAACTTAAATACAACATTTTGTTGTTTTTTAATGGATTGTTTTGCACTGAGGTCTGTTCAAATACATTGTCCTTTAGCGGGAAAAGGTGTTTTGTTCCATGTTTACTGTCAAATAAAAGGTGAGGTTAAATATACTAAGTAACTATATGTTCTCCCTATGCAATTGGTCAGGGAAACACAAGTCGGCTCCACTGAGGCCATTGTGTATAGTCTCAGACCGGACACACTAGACCCCCTGCTTTGCACAGACGCCTCGGAAGCTCTGTTTCCCTCAACGCCTTTGTTCCTACACGATTTAGAGAACCGGTGTGTGCCGTCAGGTTTCAAACAGCTCTGCAGTGTCCACTTCGACTCTCACCATAAGAGCCAACCGTTACCTAGGCAGCCCCGCAGACGCCCCGAGACTGGGTCACCATTCTCTCCGACGCTGTCCCATAGATCACAGGGCAGTGAATTATTCAGGGTTAACAAGCTGTTGGAACACCAAACTCGATTGCGCATTTTAATTAATTCTCCCTGGTCAACACATTTCCTGTGGAGGTGCCATGTGGGGTGGATGCAGGCAGGAGGTTGCTGAAGTGTGTGTAACACTACTCAGTCAGGTAACTGACAGCAAGGTGACAGTGAGGAAGGTGAACAGAGGGAACTTATGTGAAAGGAGATGGGCTCAGGATCAGAACCGTGTGCCGGCTTTTCAAGTACTTCCTGTTTTGAGACTGGATCAGGTAACCATGATCTGTTTAGTCCGGGTTTCTTGAGATTCAATTCAAATCGGTTCGTTCATATCATTTTATGTTATTTTTTGTTGGTGTCCAAGTAGTGGGAAAACATTTGTTTGAACATGGCGACTACTGTTATTACAGATCAAGAGATGGATTTACAATGTTCACATTTTTTTTGTTCCAAATTTAAATACCACAGACACATACAAATAACAACAACCAAAAAGCAAACATGGCCGCATTTGAAGGTTTTAAACGGACGTAGAAATGCCAATAGGTCAACATACAGACAGGGACACCTGGCTTGAGTATCTCAGCAATAAAAAAGCCGAGTTGGTTGACACTGAAGACAGGTGACACTCCCCATTGCTTCCTGATGCAAGCAGCCTGCATACAGTGTGCAGGAAGACACAAGGGCACAAAGTACACACTGACATGCACAGCAGATCTTTCCACAGACGTGCATGTATGCAAATGTATGCCAGAGCACAGCCACAACCGCAAGTTACCATTGCCCGTCCCTGATTGAACTCCAATGATTTCCTTTCTAGAGTATGTCCACTGTCACTATAGCATCGCAACTGAAATATGAGATAGTTGGCACATCAAGTTTATTCCAGATCAGCCTGCATGAAAAAAAGTAATCAGATGGAGATCAGTTTGGTTAGTAAAAGGATGTATGTATTTGTCTTCTCCAGCTTGTTCTTCCAGCCCAATAAAAACATTCTGACATCTGTATTGAAGTTCAAATACACCTATTAAGATATTGTGCTAACCGTTTTCCATAGATAACTGTGAACGGTGCAAGAAAGGTATTTAATCTTTGCGTGAATGGTATTTCTGCGGAGGACCAATATACAGCAACATTACATCAAGTCAAAGTTAAGTATCTCTGTATGACGTATTCACCAACCAAGAAAGGAAAATAGTACTTAAGGGTTCTGAACCGTGACTTAGTTTGGCTTGAGTTTAGCAGAGTTGCTTGAATTAGTAGTATTCTTGGCTAGCATTGTAGTACAGATAAATTCATATTTTATTGTGAATGAGAGAAAATGTGAACCTATGTCTGAAAAAGAGCTTAGTGACATGAAGGACACAAAAATAAATGTGTGAAGAGACAGCTATAACTTTACAGATGGTACTAGGGGGCCCTCTGCTGGATGATATCAATATGAACATAGTTTCATAGAGAAATCTGCAATGCAATATAATATAATATAATATAATATAATGTAATATAATATGGTATTACGGTGGCGCATAATATAATATAATGTAATATAATATATATATATAAAACATTCTATTTATTCATTTATAAATATGACGTTACTGCATGTTGATATTTTTTAATTAGGCTATATTTAAATTTACATTGTTTTAAATTATAGCGTGTTCTGGGTTTGTACGCAAAAAAACTAACCTGATCACGATCGTTTTCACTTTCAGCGGATATGACGAATACGTCTCAGCGGCCTCCTTCCTTCAGTCTGCGTATTCAAGTAGCTGCCGCTGCCTGTCAAGATAACGACTAAACGGGAGCTGTCGCTGGGATTTAAATTTGCTTAACTTTGTATTGGAGGGCACTGAACATCAAACATCATGCCCATGTACCAGGTAAAGCCAATCAGTGGTGAAATAAAGATTGATTTACCGACATGCATGTACAGCATTCCGAATTTCCACACGCATCAGGGAAGCAGATGCTCCTCCTCGGAACATGCGCTTCAGCAGGTAACTTGATTTCATTCACTCAGATAATCCATGCTAACAGCTCTCCCATTTCATCCAAATACACTAAGCAACCATAGCAAACTCATAAGTCTGCTATTGTTTCGCAATTTCAACCAAGTTCCTTGATTGCCACATTTAACTAATAAAGAGCTTGCACTCACCCATGTACTGTTAGCTTGCAAGCTAATAAGTAAACTACGGTAAAATCAGCAATCCGTCTTGGATGATGCAAGACAAGTGTCCTCATGGACATTCTCCGACTTCGCTTAGTTCGGTCTTTCACTGACTCCCACTCATGATATAGCTTATGCCAGACAATAAATGTATGCAGTCAGACGTTCACTTTTCTGATATCTAACATACCAAAGTCTAGCATGGTTTTCTCAGCATGCAGGTTTTGTAAAGCAGACTTAACATGACAAATATGTTACATTAGTATTTAGTAAACTCTTGTCAAAGGGATTCATTTCTATAATTCATACCACTTCACAAAATTACCCTAGACGCCATTTTTGGGGACACGTCAAGACTTAAGTCGGTGGTCAAAGTAATGGTGTGTGTGCCAATACAAAAACTGTGGCTTTCAGTCTCACTCAATGTCTCTTTGCGACAGAAGGGCGATGTGGACCCAGCAGTCAAAACCCTGGAGGCCAGGCAAGATGAGATCCTGAGGAGGCTGTACGAGCTGAAGGCTGCCGTGGAGGGCCTTACCAAGACGGTAACAACCCCTGATGCTGACATGGACCTCAGCGTCAACAGCCTGTCATCCAGCCCCACCTCCACAGCCTTCAGAGGCACGGCCGATCTGGACTCCCTACTGGGCAAGGTTAGAAACACCAATCTAGACCACCTACCAGCCACTGCAGTACAATGGGAGGCAATAGGATTGTTTATGGGGTCATTTTTATATGCGACTACATTAGCAATATGTTCAGAATTTTTTACTTTTCTATAGTAAATCTTATGCAAGATGCAGTGGCAGCTGAAAGATAAACCTAAGCATCTAACAGTGTCTTCTGATTCAGGACAGGTCACAAGATGGCAATGGAAAGGTGTCATGTTACAACTGGTGTTGACTGTGCCATATTACTGCAGCAAGCTGCAATCCCTGGCTGGATGTCATAGCAATGGCTATTGATTTCCAAAAAGGGGACAGGTTTAAAGTCACCATTAACAACAACAGTAAAACCACTTTATTTTGCCTATTTCAAATGCACTTACCTTCATACATATGCAAGAGATTGATATAGGTCAATTAGTTTGGGCTGTACAACTTTAGTTACCAACATGACAGAAAGTAACAGCTTGGGCCAGGTTGTCATACCAGCTAACTTTAGTTACCTACATGATACAAGGTAAAAGCTTAGACCTGGTTGTCCCTCGGTTAGCATGTTGTTTTACTTGTTAGGTGTCAATAACGCTAGAAGGTAACTAACATGATATAACAGGATTTTGACAACAGTATCTGTATTGCCGACATAACCCTGAAGTATATCGTATAACCTATACATTTTTCTAATTCTCATAAATGTATAATTAGCTCTGACTCTGGGAGTGGCGTTACATCTCAACTAGTAAAACCTGTCTGGGCGTGTTCCTTGGAGAGACCTTATTCAGCATTATCATCGGTGCTTCTGGTTGCTCCTCAGTATTGCTCCTCGGTGGAAAATCATTGCTTTGATTGTTGTGTAGGGTTAGCGCTAATTTTGCTTTCAGAGAGTCAACCAAGTAGTTGTCACTGATTAGGATGGAGCTAGTCGAGGATAAAATTGATGCGGTGTCTCTGAACTGTATTGGCATGGAGATAAAGTTTACTTAATATAGCCCTGTTCATAATTTTACACAATAGTTTAGATGATACTTTTTCTTATTTGTGAATACATATTGATAAATTCAAATCACATTTCTCCAGTCTTGAATGGCAAATTCCCAGAAATGCAAGAAGCTGAGTGGAGTTGCCATTCTAAATACAGATCATCCACACGCTGGTCACATCTCGTTATCCACCTGAATAATCCTTTACCACACAGGGCCTTGCACCATGACTCACACACCCTGCTCTCTGACCCACCAGGACCTGGGCGCTCTCCGCGACATCGTCATCAACGCCAACCCGGCCCGGCCGCCGCTCACCCTGCCCGTGCTCCACAGCCTGCTGTGCCAGCGCTACCGGGTGCTCTCCACTGTCCACGTCCACTCCTCAGTGCCTGCCGTGGCCCCTGCACTTCTCTCCTGCCTGGGCCCCCGTCACGCCGACAGCTACACCCGTCAGCGCTTCCAGCTGGGCTTCACGCTCATTTGGAAAGACGGTAGGACCCCGGAGGGGAAGGGGGTAAAGGGGAGTGATGTGGGCGCGGTAGGACAGGAAGAGGTGGGCGAGGTGGACGCTTGGCTAGCATGTTAGCTCAAGTGGTGAATCCCTCCCTTTCCTCGCTTAAGGAGCTATTTTAAAAGGTTGCGATGTCAAATGCTTAGTACTGCTTGACAGTGTGTCTGGCAGCTTCCTTCTATTGTTGCATTTGAATTCGTCTTACTGTTATTGGTCTAAATCACCCTTTCATTCTCTATTTTACACCTCCTCCTCGTCCCTCAGTACCAAAGCTGCAGATGAAGTTCAGCATCCAGAACATGTGCCCCATCGAGGGCGAGGCCAACGTGGCCCGCTTCCTGTACCGCCTGCTGGAGCCCTACCCCAGCAACCCGGTTGCCGCCACCCTGGTCGACAGCTGGGTGGACACGGCCTTCTTCCAGCTGGCCGAGGGCAGCGCCAAGGAGCGTGCGGCCGTGCTGCGCGCCCTCAACGGAGCCCTAGGCAGTCGTGCCTGGCTGGCCGGGGACGAGCCATCTCTGGCCGACGTGGCCTGCTACTGCTGCGTGCTGCAGACGGGCTCGGCGGCCTCCACCCCGGCCAACGTGCAGCGCTGGCTCAAGGCCTGCGACAACCTGGGGCTCTTTGGGCCGGCCAAGCCCCTGCTGAAGTGAGCCACAGCCAGGAACCAGAGAGGGAGCTCCCCCAGGTGGCTGGGTCTCAAGTAGCCAGCTCTTCAGAGTGGGAAGGGCATTACAATTTGGGCAGACAAGGGCAATGATTGTTTTGAATTTTCTTGATGTGCTTCCCTCCATATTTCCGTAAACTCGGTGGAAGCAATATGGTAGTGGTCAAGTTTATTGTAACATATATATATATATATATCTCTTAACGTATATCAACTTGTTTCCACCATGCTGCTCTTACTAGGCATACCAGGGTTTATCTTTATGAAGGGCAGCACGAGAGAATGATTTGGACAGAGCATTGTTCGTACGTAAAGTTTAGTGATGAAATAGGCTATAAAGACACATCAATCTCCCTCCCACCTTGTGCCTAATATGATCCTACACCAGATAGTGTGTTTACGTGTGGATGTGGGTGTTATTGTTTTAAAAAGTGATGCAAGCAGGACATGCTGATGTGCTGTATGAAAAGGGATACATGGTTTGTAGGGTTCTATTCTTAAATCATATTAAAATGTCCAGTTTGGATCAAAGTTTGAAAAGTGATTAGCACCGTATCTTTTTTACACCCACTGTTTTGACATATCAGACCTGTGAGGTAGAGTTGGGAAGGTGTTGTTACCTGGTTAACTTTGTCATTTATGCTTCCATTTCATAACATATAATTAACAGGAAAACAATACCTACTGCTACCATTAGAAATGGAAACCTAAGCATAAAACGATATGAGTATAAGCGTAGCTTAGGTCCAACGGGGTTTATATAGTGGTTAGAAACAATGGTTGAACAGAGCGCGGTATGGCTGGAACAGGTCTCCTCTTTGGGTACAATGGCTCGTTTTAAAACCCAGGTCTTAGGCTTCTACTACTGACAACATCACATTTAAACCTAAGAAGTTCCTTCCTTGCATCCTGCAGTGGGAAGGGTGATCACTACAACGCTGTCGGCAAGGTAGTGCAACTGCCGTGCACAAATAAATGTTGGGAGGACTTCTTGGAAACTGTCATCATTAATGCATGTCATCAGTGTGTAGGTCCCCACAGAGCTAATCCTTTTAATCTACTGCACCACTCAGGCGATTAGTCTAATCTGATTGCTTCGCTTACGTCCATATTTTAAATGAGAAAAAACGGTCCACGAAGAGTAGTGAGTAGTTCATCTTTTTCTACTTTGATTTAGAAATCACACAGAAATTAAAGGTAGAGACATATTGTTTTCACAATATAGTAAAGTCAATTTAGAACACAGCCACTACCTTTAAAATTAGGCTGCATCGACTGCAGTGGCTATCCCCCAGAGATTAATAAGGCCTTTTACAAAGCAAAGTTACAGCTGCATATTAAACATAATTAACAATGAAAAAGATGATGATGGTGGATTGTTGTCACTGCTTATTAATGATTTGGTCACTTATTTACATTCAAAAAGGATTTCTGTAAAACTGTCTATATCCTTGCTACAACAAATTGTAGGATTTCTCAGGTTTGTCAAACAAATGCCTATGACGAATTCAACATGAACAAATATCAAACCAAGCCCTCCTCAATGGAACACAATTTATAAACAATAACAATAAATGGGTCCTTAAAAGAAAATAGATGAAGGCTCCATGTAAAACAATATTTAATTGGTGACCAAAGGGCAAACGCTGTTGTTGTATCTCAGAAGGAAGATGCGCTCAAAGTAATCGTCGGTCAGACAGTTTCTCTGTGACGCGACAAGATGCTCCTTGTGAGCAAAGAGGCGTTGCACCGGGGCACTGGACGGTAGCGTTGTGTTGTACTTAAGGAACAACTGTTTCAACTTTGGAAAGTCCTGCAGGCACTCCAGGCTTTTGCTGGTGCCCTCTGCGTACTTGCGAACCTCGTCCACCACATTGCGTTTCTTCCGGTGAAACTTGCTGACCGGGCCGTAGTTGAAGAAGTCCTCCTCCGATTCTATGGGCGCCAGGTTCTTGTCGAGATCCGTCTCGGCCTCGTCGCTGGGCTCCAACTGGGAGGCCTCGTTTACCAGCTGGGCACACATCTCTTCTCTCTCCGACGGAGATAACCACCACAAGCGAAATTGAGGGCTGGTTGCAGTCGCCATCTTTGCCTCGGAGCTGCTGAACAGCTCTTGGAAGCGGATATCTATGGCCACCAGAATGGTGTCGATAACTTCTCCAAAATATTGTGCCGCTGCCTTCTGTTCACTTAGCTTTTTCTTCAGGCTGAGCAGGGTTGGGATGACCAGTCCCAGGTAACATTTCTGCTCGGCCTGGAAAAGGCTGAGAGCGAAAGCCAGCGGCTTGAACACAGCGATGTATTCCTTCAGGTAAACCAGCTCCTGAGGCTGCAACCTGGGGATCTCCAGGCGTGCGCTCAGCTCCGTCAGCTGCCTCTCGCTTAGAGACAGGATCTTCTGCACTGCACAGTATTCCACGTTCCAACGGCACACGGCAGGCACCACTAGTGGCATTTTGGCTATTTCCTCAGACCCCTCGAAGGCCACCGGAAATTGGTGGGCCCTGGACCATATGGCGAAGCACTTGGCCATGGTGCTGTAGTGCATCTGACAGACCGTGCCCTGGGACAATGCCCGCCAAAGGTCTTTGGAAACGATCAGGTCGAGGGTGTGTGAGGCGCAGCGTTGCAGAGATGGCAGAAAGAGCAGCATGTCCTGCTCTGACTCTCCTTCCAGGATGGCGCCCACGTTCTCAAAGCAGCCCATGTCCTCGTCGTCCTCTTGGTGGTCCTCTATGGAGAACTCCTTGAAGACTGTGGCCAGACAGCTTCCGTTGTCCGTCAGCGTGGTTTGAACTTTGCTCTCGATGTTGTAAGCCACATGAGTCTCGTGTATCTTAGCCGCCACAGTGTCGTACGTGTGCTTGCCCTGGACCCTGCTGCAGCCCAGGGCAGCGGATCTCCTCTCTAGAGAGACTTCATCGATCCAGTGACAGGTCATGGCAAAGAAACTCCTGTCGTGGGCTGTCCAGATATCTGCTGTAGTACACACAAACTGTACTTTATCCAACTTAGTCACTAGCTCATCTCTCATGTTTGTAAATGTCTTCTCGACTCTCAGCATCAGAGCCGTTTTGTCCATGGGCGCTCGCCCTCCACTCACGCCTTCGATAAGCTTTTTGAAACCAGGCTGTTCCAGCAGAGAAAATGACTGACAATCTTCCACAATGAAATTGAATACGAGAGCATCCATTTTCGACTGTACATGATTAGGGGACACAAATTCTACTTTAAGTTTCTTGGGTGGGTTCTGAGTTGTGTCCCCATTGGCCTCAGGGGCACTAGGGCCTCCTTTCTTCCTACCCCGGTTTCCAGCTTCCCTCTTCTCTGTTTGGCCCAGGTGCTTCCTCTGGATAAAACATATGTACAAGTAAAAACCAATACAGCATAGGTATTATACAACTCTGATATAGAGATAAAGATTGTTTCGAATATATGATATATATATATGTTTCATATACAGTACCAGCCAAACGTTTGGACACACTTTCCCATTCACTTCAAGGGGAAAGTGCGTCCAAACGTTTGACTGGTACTGTGCATAACATATTTTACATAAAGTAAAATAAAATACATAAAACATATTATTAAACAAAAAACGTAGTCTGATCAACATTCTAATAATTTATGATACACAAGTATTTTTTAGGCATCTGTGCGTGAGGGGATAGATGCTTTCTGGCCAATTCAAACGGAAAAATGCTTCAGTTACTCTTGATTTGCACAGCGTTTACTTCAGAAATAAGTTAGGTAACGAGTAGTAACGAAGACCTTTCGCTTATGCTATGTGACATGAGCTGAAGCCTAATTGCTACTTTTTAAACAGTTTGGTTTGAAAGCAAAATAGATTTTTTTTTTTACCGTTACATAACTAACGTTACTTACATCCAGATGTTTCTTCAGGTTTGACGTAGATGTCTTTGACGTTGAAAGAAGATTGGCCTTATCAACGCATAGATTACATTGGACGATTATATTTTTCCCTTGTTCTCCCATGTAAGAGAAATGGTGCCGATAATGCCAAGAATGGAAGGCAGATCTACCGTTAGTCTCGTCGAAGCTGCTCGGCATATCCATTTCCAATGTGTGGCAATTAACACTACAAGTTTTTTTTTTTAAACAAAACAGTTATTTAATATAATTTAGTAATCCAAATTACATGTAACGTCGCCGTTACGTTAACAGTAACTGAAAAACTACTCGTGAGAGGGAAGATTGTTTTGTTTGATAGTGGAAGTGGGAATCTACTTCCGCTTTCTTCTTCGGGGCTTTCTGCTACAAATAATTGAGTAAACGCCGCCAGGTGGAGAGATTTGGCGTAAGTAAAATAGAGACCTAAAATGTTTCATGGCCAATGTACAGTGCCTTAAGCTTAAATTCTACAATTTCATTCTGTGGACTAGCCTTTTCTCATTTAAAAAGGAATAGATTTAAAGTAATAATATAGGCCTAAGCTATATCATAATAATGAGTACATTGCATTCTCGAACTTTTGTGACACACTGCCTAAATTGTATACTTAACATATAATTTTACTGTTGGTTGAGGTCTTTAAACCACTTAAGTGTCAATCCAGGATCAGAGAATTGTATTCTTACTGGTTTAGCAGTGGACATTTTCAGTTAGACTAATCACGATCATAGAAATCTGTGAGTTTGCGTGAAAGAGCATGCTTTTCTGTATTTTTTTTTCAACGTAGATGGACAATATGGAGACAAATTGCAGAATAATCAACTGTTTGATCATTAGGGTAGATTTGATTGTAGAGAAGAAATTGCTAAATATTGAAATAAGGAGCCAATGGGCAGAGTTGGGGAGAAGGTAAAGGGAATGTAAATTGCGCAGTGTTTATGTTTCTGCTTCATTCAAGTTAATACATCTTTATTGACAATTTCCAGTTTTAGCGAAGACAATCAAATTTACCAGCAGTAAAGTTTTGCCAGTTGTCCGAGAATTGGAGCAAGGTACGCACTGTGTGTTACGCAGCCGTTGCGCTCTGCCGTGAGAGGCTGTTCTTCAGGGATATATAACTTCAGTCTTGCATGCACACTAAGCTGATACTTCTCTCAGTTTAAACAAAATATCTGCATAAATGAGTCTCTTGTCATAAAGATTAAATCAAATATCTGTAAAGTATTCACTACATCTACCCCCCATCCCCCCTCCACACACACACACACACACACACACGCACAAATTACCGGCACGTGCACACAGTGAACTTATTACTGCTGTAAATCAGTTTAATAGCAGTTTAATAGCTCACATTATTGACAGCGATGCCACTAATTGTTTTCTCGTAAACAGTAAGCTTGACTTGCATGCATTGGACTTACCACTAAGTGCAATGACACGATGCTTTTTAATAACCATTTTCATTGGAGATGCTGGTGACATGGTGATTTCATTATCCATTTGACACATAAGTTTTATTGACTGCGCCAGGCAATGCCGACTAAATCTCTCTCTTGTGTGAATGTTCTTTTGGCTGAGTAGTTTCCCTCTAATGAGCAATTTGAATGTATTTATTGCGTAAATTATTAGTGGAATAACTGACAGTTCTATTTGAATAGATCCGCTTTTCGATTACCCGTTGGTTTAATTCGTGGAGGGTGGGGTCTTTTTTTGGACCCATTTATGTTCCTTCCGTATAGCGGTTTGATAAAGAGGGGCGAACAGTTGAATTTCAAGTTTACGATACAGATACAATAAAAGAAGAAAAGGCACGTCAATCAATTACGAAATTGTGAGTGCGCGCAACGATCCATCCCTGCGCCTAAGATTAGTGTGGACAAGACCAGAGTTCTCATATTGGCAACAACCCAGTGCAGTCTGTCACCTCATATGAGAACATTAAGTGAGCTTTTAAGCCCTTTTCCCATTTTGTAAACCAATTGCAACCTTTGGAGAGAAGGGGAGCGTGGCGGACGCACTCGAAAAAGATGGCAAAAGGAATCGCGCCTTGACGCTAACTGTCTTTTGACGAGGTTATGGAATAGTATGAAACGCCATGGCTTGGTGTGAACGTGGGGTTCAAACACTACTGGCGACCGTGGGGGCTTTCACAGCCTTCAGCTTGATGACAATAGCCATTGGAACTGACTACTGGCTTTATTCGCGCGCGTACCTGTGCAACGCTACTAATGCTACCACAGATCAAGAGTCCCAGCCCAAAACGAAGAAAGGTGATCTTACGCACTCCGGGCTGTGGAGAATCTGTTGTATAGAAGGTAAAACATTTCAACAGTCTGTTATACTTTGACTGGAGCAAAGGCTTACCATTTAAAAGTTTTTAAAAAGTGTAACATTTCTCAAGAATCAGAGAAGGTTTGGTTTAGTTGGACACTGAATTGTTTGGGTTGATTTTTGGATGACTTCTTTTGTTCCTCGATGACTGTCTGGGATGCGCTTAGAGAAGCGCCAGACAAAGGGGCGAGTTGTAGTGCACTCTTGACACACGTATAAGAAACTATAAGCGGGCAAGTCATCAAGTATTAGGAAAAAACATACGTTTCAAGAATTATAAAAATTTACAAAAGCATTTCGTTTTAGAGTTGGGCTTCTTGTAATTATAGGTGTAATTAAGATAACAAGTTCACATGATACATGATGCACATGATATGTCGTCCATAACCGACAAGTAATAGCATTATAAAATCACCATGATGTTATGTAAATGCTTTCCATTAGGCAGTTCTGAAATGTAGACTAACTGACGCTGGTGTTAGATCTAAGATATGCGCGCGTATTAGTCTATTCATTGATGACTTTATTACAGCGGTTGCTTGGCAACATCCCTGAAATTGCTATGGAAACATGCCCAAGGAATAAAAATAGCTGTTATCGTCATTGTCCGAGAAAAATAAGTTAAATAATGCTAGAATGATATTTTGCCAGTTGTCAATGATGATCCTTATAACCTATGAGCAAGGTCCCTATTAATTATTATAATTTGTTTTTAATTCAACGCTTGTTGAATGTGTCTCTAAGGATTAGCCGTAAACAGTGACGTCTTGCTTTCAGCAGTTAGACATTTGCTCACCTAGGCTTGTCAACACATTCAGTAATTGCTTTATTGGTTGAAAAAGTCAGAATTGAGGACATCGAGATTATTATTTCGCTTGCACTTATAGCCTAAAACCATGTAGACTATCTATTTTATGATTATGATGGGCAGAAAAAGCAGTGTGTCCGAGTTTAGCGCTGTCCATGCACGCAAAGTTCTGAATACATGGAGCCTACCTATTCAACAGTAAACCATAAGCTTTCATCAGCAGTGGCTGACTTTTCAGTGGGAAATTACAGTTATCTTATAATATCTGTTAGGCGATATTAAAGTAATTTACGCCTAAATTAATGTATTTTATCTGTTAGGCGATAATTTACGCCCAAATTTATGTATTTTATCAACAGAGTGTTAGAGTTTAGGAGTGTTTTGGGATTAAAGCTCATGTTCCAAGCCAAGACAATAATGAGATTTCTTCTTCCTTTTTAGAGCTGTGTTGAAGTTGGAATCAACATAGGGCTCATCTGCTTTTGCAACAGGTTTGATTAGAGCCATGCCTGCGAGATTGTACAAGTACAGCTGGATTAGGGTTGAGTTTTTTTCTTTGAGATGGAAAAAAGAGAAGCCTTTCAGGCGTTTCAAATTGGCACATCCAGATTTATACACAGGAATGTTGATGAACAAAATGTACCTTGGTATATTCCATTTGATATATCTTTACCACAGGTATATGTATAATATCATAAAACATTAAATAAAAAAAAACTGTTGCCCTCCTCTCTCGCTCTCTCTCTCTCTCTCTTTCTCTCTCTCTCTTTCTCTCTCTCTCTCGCTCTCTCTCTCTCTCTCTCTCTCTCTCTCTCTTTCTCTCTCTCTCGCTCGCTCGCGCTCTCTCTCTCTCTCGCTCTCGCTCTCTCTCTGTCTTTCAGTTCACTC